>JAOXJP010178947.1:382-12502 GCA_025762735.1 Platanus orientalis
TGCTATTCCTTTGTTCTTTTGCACTTTCCTCTATTTTTATTGCCATTTTGGGTGAAATTACATATTTTCATAACTTTTTATTAGATCCATGTATGTTTGATGATTCTAATAAATTTTATAGAGTGGCTTCTTCCATCATGCCTTGGTAAAAGCCTTTATTTGTAAGAAATTCTAAATTCCATATGTGTATCACTAGATTTATTCATATTTGGACATGTTTCATGTAAGACTTACTCATTTCTTTGTACTACTAACATTGATTCATTGAAATCCTAAGTTTCTCTTTATGATTGATTGTAATGATATTGGATTCTTGTGAAATTTTAAAAAGGGAAAATGATTACTATTTTTTATGCTTGAAGTTTGCCTTGGTTTCTCTATACTTGAGATTTCTATTCATATCATCATTGTTAGTTGGTGGTCTTTTCTTAATTTAATTAGCTCCAAACTTTGTTACTTATCCTATTTCATATAATAGTTAACCAATAATGTTATTATTATGCTTCTCATTTGATTTTCTTTACTTGCATTTAATTCGATGAACTCCATGTTAGTATCATTGCATCTACATGACTTGTTTGTGACTTTTATGCTATTGTTGGTTTTAAAAAGTTAGAAGATGAATTCTGAGCATTTGGTTTTGGTGTGAGTATGAGCTATTGTCTTCCGTTGGTTTTGAGTATGAGCTTTACATGGTTTCACAAATGAGTTTTATTACATGGATAACTCTTGCATCGTATCTTTATGTAGTTACATACTACTCTATATAGGCATGGATTCTAAAATACCATTTGCATTCGGAGATTTTGGCTATGAATCATTTCAGGTACCCAATCACTAGGTCACATTAATAGGTGAAGACAGTCTTATGACCCATTTTAAGTACCCAATCACTAGGTCACGCTAATAGGTGAAGTCGGTCTTTTGATCTATTTCAACCCAATCACTGAGTCACATTAATAAGTGGAAACAGTCTTATGACTCATTTCAAGTACCCAATCTCAGGTCACATTAATTAGTGATGATGGTCTTTTGAACCATTTTAGGTAGCCAATCACTAGGTCAAATCAATAAGTGAGGACAATATTATGACTTATTTTAGATACCCAATCATCGGGTCACATTAATAGGTGAAGACATTAGATACCCACTAGTTCAGTTTGGGATTTTCTATTTTTTTAGAAACCTTTATAAGTTATATGAGATTTTTGTTTCGTTAAAGATCCTACATGGATTATATGATTTATGTTTTGTTAGAGGCTTTATGTGGGCTAATCCGTTGGATTTTTTACGAAGTGTCTTGACAAGATTTGGTTTAAGAACCCAATATGGATTGAGTTGTTTTGATCTAAAGTGTGTTTTGTTAGAAACCCTTCATGGGCTATGTAAGTTGGTGAGCTGCATTAGGCTTTCATGAGCATGTATCTGTTTTGATATCTATTAGCTAAGACAACTTATTGAAATGTGCTAAGGCATACTTATATTCGAGTATTTTGTAGCAGACATTTACATTACATGTTGCACTTTCTATATGAGCCACACATTACCTATTTCAGTTATAAGTTTTTGTTGAATTAGCTTATGCACTTCTAACATCTTTATTAGATTCTGATTATTGTTGTAGTTAGTTTGACTCTTATATATTTCATATATTTTGATTTGGTATCATTCCGTACTCATGATATTCAATTTATTCCATGGGATATTATGTATGTTCTCTCATGGATTGTATAATTTATTAATGTTTTTAACACCATATTAGGTGACATGTCATAGTACGTGATATCTTACAAGTTCGGTCCTAGTTATCTTATATTGGATGAGAGGGTCGCTTTCCTTTATGCTTTCTGTTTAAATATATTTTCTAGTACTTCATGTATGAGACATGATTTTACTTGGATGTTAGTACTTTGGTTGGATGGTTGGATGTATGTTGGCTAGTTGGATGGCCCTTGTTGTTATTATTTGGATATTCATAGATATGCCTAGTTTGGAGTTTATTAGTTCATTTGATATAGATATTTGGAGTTACTAGTTACTTTTTACTGTATAGTTTAGTATGTATGATAATATATTTCACTGCACTTGATAATGATGGATGTTTTATATGATTATATTTTTCGTTGTAAATGTTTGGTAATGGAGGATAATTAATTGGATAAAAGAATAAAAAAAATGCTATAAATAAGTAAGTTATGTAAGTAAGAAACCCCTTTCACAAGGAAAGAGTAATGTCACACTCTAAAATCTACAACACCATGCACATGTGCTTTAGCATTATTACCCCGATTTTCGCATGTGGGTTTCGGGACATGACATTGTGTCACACCCCAAAACTCATACCTGTATGGCTACGAATTTTGGCATGTGACATTAATCAATTCACATAATTTCCATTTAAATTGCTTATATATATTTTTTTCACATATTTCCTTTCATACATATGCATCGGAATCTCATAATCAAACTATAACCATTCCATTAAATTTAAAATCCATAAACCATATTCTATAAATAAAATCCCATAGTCTAACATAAACCCAAATAATAACAAGTCATCTCTATAAAATTGAAACTTTGAACTAACCAATAAAATATCATCAAATAAAACTAAAATAACTGAATCAAAATAGGTCTCTAAACAAATACTGAAATAATACAAAATGTCTAAAAAAATACTAAATCCAATCTGCATTATCGCTCTTCTTCTTGGAATCTAGGCTACTCATTTACCCTATCATTCTCATCATCTGAAAACAACGGTGTCAACTCTATAAGAGTGACTGACTTTGCAAATAAATAGGAACACTACTTAACATGCTCAAACAATTGGGTCAATGAACATAAATATTTTTATAATCAAAATAGAACGAAACATGCTTTCAAAACAATTTCTTTACATATGAAAATAATGCTTCTAATCTAAGATAGAGCAAATAGCAGAATAAAATAGAAATCAAGATGCATAATCTGAATAGAAACATAATCAGAACTAAAATACTGAAATGAACAAATATCTGAAACTGAACTAAACAAAATGAATCACTGAAACATATATACATATATGAGACCTGTTAAAACAAATATCTTAATCCCCCACACGTGCTGCGAGCTAGATAACAGATAACTGAATCATATACTAGAAATCTTTCACACGTGCTGTGAGCTAGATAACGGGTAACAGAACAGAATAAACCCATCTATAATCCGATGGTAGGATACCACTATCTTACACCTAGTGGTAAACATCAAATAGACATGGTCAATTAATGTGACCTGATGAAGAGGGTACCTGATCGCATCTATTTAAACCCGATGAGGGATTCCATCAAAATTATCTCTTTGATAGCAAAGGGGTTTCATGTCATAACTATACATGTATTTTTATCAAAATAAATACAGGTGCTAGCAGATATCAAAGTAGAGCAAAACTAACAATGTTTAATAATTTCTAAACAATGTATATCTTTGAATCAAAACAGAAAATACTAATCTAACCCACCTAAGAACATAGCTCTACGGATTGGTATATCGAAATTCTTTAAAACATTTTTTAAACATATGTTTACTAAAAGTTCTTAGAAAACTCCTTTTAAAAACATAGGATTCTTTCAAAACAATTTAAAAACTGAGTAAAACAATCTTTTTCTTTTACGAAACAGAGATTAAAATCATCTAAGAACCTATTTGAATCAAAATCAAGAAATAGAACATGAACTTCTTTGAATACATAATTTTTCTCTTTAAAAAAAAACATGTAAAATAACCTAAATAAATCAAAACAATCATAGTTCTTTGCAAAACTTGTAAATAAACGGATCTAAGAACCTAAAACAATACAAAAAGATGTAAAACATTCAAGTAGTTTACAAAACAAATTTTCTTTTACAAAACCCCTTTTCTAAGAACCTAATCAAAGCAAAAACCTTTATGGATCATAGCAAAACTGATTAAGAACAATTCTAAGAACCTAAGAACAATCAAAACGATGTAAAAGTGTTCTTGTTTACTTACAAAACTTATTTTCCTTTGCAAAACCTTATTTTTAAGAACTTAAATCAAACAAAACCTTTTTGAATCTTAACAAAACTGAACAAGAACGATCCTAAAAACTTATGTGGATGCAAAACGATGTAGAAGTGTTCTAGTTTATTTACAAAACTGATTTTCCTTTGCAAAACCTTATTTCTAAGAACTTAAACCAAACAAAACCTTCTTGAATCTTAACAAAACTGAACAAGAACGATCCTAAGAACTTATGTGGATGCAAAACGATGTAGAAGTGTTCTAGTTTATTTACCCTTTTGTCTGAAAATGAAATTAAATTGAAGCCTCAAGTTCTTTCTTCAAAAATCTCAAAATCTCTTGCAAACCTAACTTTCTTTCTTCTTCTTTCTTCAAAATCCTCAAATTTGCAAAGTTCTTAAAAAAATCTTCTTTTTTATAAATCTCTATATTTTTATAGGCCTAAATAGCAACCCTAATCCCAAATTTCGTTTTTAAATAGGTCTCTAGTGAAAAAGTCTTTAAAATTTTAAAAAAAATCGTGGTTATACGGAATTTTCCGTTTTGATGATGTCATCCTAATAAATTTTGTTTCCAACACAGACTCGGTAGAAAAATGATCATAACTTTTCCTACAAAACTCCGATTCACCTACTGTTTTTTGGTTGAAAACTAGACTTCAAGAGCTTTTCAAGCATATATAATTTTCTCTCTAATTCGTTTTAACTGTTTATTAGTGTATTTTTAAAGTTACACCAAAATCTACTGATTCATACCATACTAGATGTTATAGACACTTTTTGAGAAAATTATCATAACTTCTTCTAGGAAATTTTAATTCACTCACCGTTTATCGTATTGAAAAGTAGACTCATAGATATTTTCAAGCATATATTATTTGTGGGGTGATTCCTACGGGATTGATAGATATTGACTTTCAAAGTTGTGTCATCCGTCTGGGACAGCTTTAGAAATTGTCATGTCTTTGACTCTTTTTTTAATAAATTGCCTTTAACTTTTTCGTTTGATGTCTATTTTGCTTATCGTTTGTTGCGTAAGACTATAGAATTTCATGCCTATATAAAGGTATAACTTTGACTCATAAATTCTTTCCACATTTTTGTTAGCACCTTTCTAAAGTTGCTCTAACATTTAGATTAACATATGTGCATTTAAGTGATCTTATGTGTGTACAAAACTTATGTGACAAATGTTAGCATTTTAAGTGTGACACGTGCACAGTAATACATGTGTCATGGTGTGGGGTATTACATAAGGTCTGTTGCAGCTTGTTTTCGTTACTTTATACTTTTCTTGTCTTTTGAGCCCTATGTCTTCTGAAGGAATTGACACTTCTTCATAAAAAGAATAAAAATTGTAAATAATCTATTAATCCTGAGTCTTATCTTACAGTTGCAACTAAATTTTTGGTTCTTGTAGATATGTGCTTATTATAGGCAAAAAGTTTTCGCTAAATTCTTTAATTTTCACTCGATACCTCTTCTTATTATGAAATGTAGTTGTGGACTTGATATTCAATGATTTTTTGTGTATTTTTCTTATTAACTGGAAGTGTAAAGAATTACAAAGACTAAGGAATAGAGATACCTATGTAGCAAGTTTATATTTACACCATCTATAGCTAGGAGTCAGCTACATTATTTTTCCAGTAAATACTCAAGGAAAACCTTCTCAAAGAAACATCCATAGGTAGAAAACACAACTATTATTAAAAAGGCCTTGCTACAATTTTTATTTACCACCCTGTTATAGATTCTACTAAATTGGCAGCTAAGAAAATAATCCAACTTTTAAAACTAAAATCCTACTCCAAATAAAAAAGAAATAATGATAAAAACATATCTCTGCTATTTACTAGCAACTACAGATCTTTTTTTTTTTTTTTTGGGATAATGAACAACAAATTTATTGATAAAAATAAAATAAAAACAGATTACAAAGAGATACTAATACTACAAGAAAGAAACAACTTGCAGGCTACAAGCAATAACCGTTTAAATCCACAAGCTATAGCTACTACATATTTCTCTTACTGGTTAATAGAGACTAAAGATTCTGAACTTACTAACTGTCAGTCTTTCCACGAGCAAATGCTGATGATAAATAGACTTCTAAGTGTTGCTTTGATTCTTGATTCCTCTAGGATGACTTATATCCCTTCTTAGAATACAACCATAGATAATAGTCAACAATACTAAACTATGAAGAGAAAATTTACTTGGTAGAATATACACTCCAGAAAATCTGTATTATATCTTGTACCCACTAAAGACTAACTCAATAAAATCCCATTGTCCAAGTGAACTAAGTTCAACAGTAATGGATTGGGTCAGTATGGAATCAATAGGCTTCTTGAACCAGCAGTAAAGAATTCTGGTGTTGTGGAGCTTCAATACTTAACAAAAGGCCATCAAAGAATACTTGTCCAGGTTCTAATGATGGCATTAATACCAGTTCATGCATAAGGTGTATCTTTAGGCATCACTGATGAGCAATCTTTCTATTGTGTAAAACAACAATAGCAGGTCCATCCATATATATAAGTGAAGACTTCAGTCAAAGAGGGCCCTCACAGCATAGCAGTACTAGAGGAGATGACTAGCAGGCCCACTTCATCACTAACTACACTTCAATCAGATGTAGCCCTAACAACAGTACCCCCCTTTAAAACACTGCCCAGTGTATAGATCAGGCCCTCTGGAATAGTAGATAGATATAACTTATATTGCACAAAGGTTGCCGGCTAGGGATCAATTCCCACAGATTAGAAGCCGCTCATACATTTAATCAAACATCTTAGATATGAGAATATTTCCATACAACATTAGTTCAGCACAGTCAATAGTATCTCTGGTTTTTTGTTAATTTTTTTTTTTATGGAATGTGATGTAATATCAACACAAGGATGTCCTCATGCTGTGAAGAATACTCAGACAATCTAAGATGAACTTCCCGTAGTCACATCCGACAATAAAGAAGAATCCAGTAGCAATAGTCTTATGAATATTATATCAGTCCACTTGTGCTATACTGCCAATCCAGTAGATGAATCCCGCAGCCATGAAAGAAATTGTTCAAAGGAGAATTATCTTATATGAATGAACATAGTGTCAGAGCTCCAACAAGCTTTCTTAATAACCTGTCTTCTTCAGTTTTCAGCAAGAGCTCAAATACCAAGGATGATTGGTTAAATACAGTCCACACTTAGCACTGAATCTCTCGGATAAATTCTGATATGCCTTGTCCATAGCCAGGGGTTCAAAACTCAGTAACAACAAGCCTTTTTGATTAGGAATTTTCAGTAGGAATAAAGAAGAAAATGATAGAACCTGGCTATACACTTCTCTAGGGACCCCAACTGAATAGAAACCAGTTGGTAACCTGGCTCTGATACCAAAATTGATGTAGTACAAAAGGGAAACACCCCAAAGATATCAATCCAACCCTCTTATGTAAGCCAGAGTGAACACAAAAAGGATAATGAGGCTATGTTAAACACTCACCACAGTGGGTAATAAGAGGTTGAATAAGGTCTATTCTGGTTTTAAAACAGAAGCGAAATTTCCCTTTACAAAATAACTGTTCCATTGGATTTATAGGTCATTAAGCTCAAACTCCTACATCATTCTCTTCTTTAGGTGGGTTGAACCAAGTTAACTACTTTGTATGGACTATTGTTGGTTCCTTCAGTTTGCTATTTCATACTCAAATCAGGGATCAAACCACACGGGTTACAGGCCCGCTTCTTGAGTTGGGCTGTTTAGTCCATGTTTTAAAACTTAAGTATTGTAGTGTTTTCAGAGATTCTATGGAGGTGGTTGGTTTGGATTGTGGAATCGAATTATTGATTCGGATTTTGAATTCTCATAATCATATTTTAGAATCAAATTGTTAGAATCCCAAGTCCCATTTAATTTCTTGTTTCTAAGAGTTGATTTTATATAGTATTTCACCATTAAATTCCACAAATATTGCGTGTGGCTTATTGTTAGCCTTGCAAGAGAAAGAGAGTATAGATGTTTATTTTGGTAAGCTCATTTTTTTTTGTCCGTCCTATCACAACACAAAATTAAGGAATATGCCACTAAAAGTCTTATTTTTTGTAGTGATTTATGGTGTTCAATGGATTTTGGTATCAGACTAACATTATGTTTGTAGGACAAGTTTGATATTAAAGAATATGCCACTAATCCCAAATTACAAAATGCCATTGATAAAAAAATGCATGTTATTATACAAGGACTGGAAGTCTAAGTTGTATTTGAAGTATGAGAAGATGCTGGCGGATGGTGTTGAACCCAAAAGCAATAAGCCTCAAGGGGTTGAGCATGAGGATTGGATCTACATGATCAACAACTATTTGTGTGATCAAAGAAGCCACTTTTCAATGATAATTTATCTATCCCTAATATACAATAATTTGTTCCAATAAAGTACTATTTAGAAATATACAAATGTATACCAATTCATTTATAAATTGGATTTTAAAATTTTCTATATCTTTATCCCCTTCCTTATTTCTTCTCTCATTCTCCTTTTATGCCATTGATAGCAATTTCTTATGTATTTTCACTTATATTTTCTTTCAAATTTGATTAATAAAATATTAATGTGATTGTTTTTTATTTGTACAGATCAATTATGGCTTTATGGAGCGGGACCCTTACATGACTCATTTGTATTTGGA
The DNA here is from genome assembly GCA_025762735.1 of Platanus orientalis. Classification (NCBI taxonomy): domain Eukaryota; kingdom Viridiplantae; phylum Streptophyta; class Magnoliopsida; order Proteales; family Platanaceae; genus Platanus; species Platanus orientalis. The sequence continues at coordinate 9,096 of JAOXJP010178947.1, forward strand.
CAGTTGTATTCGTACTCTTTTAGGATTTATTTGAATGGTTGTTTGGTTTTTATGTGTTTTGAATTATATGTTTAAGTTTGAGATTGTATTTGGATTTAAATTGGGTACGTGTTTGTTATGAATACATAGGATATATTAATTTGATGAATTTGGACCAATTTGGGTTGGATTGGGTTTGAATGAATACAGGTGCATACAGGTTTCTAAGAAAATTTGTGTATTTGATTAATTTGGAACAATTTGGGTTGGCTTGGGTTGGTTTTGGGCGACTCACAAATTCTGTTGTGAAAAGTAATATTAGAAGAAAAAAAATTGTTTTCAACAACTCAACAATTGAGTTGCGGAAAATTATAAAAATAAAAAAGAAATTAAAATTTAACCTTTTAGTGATGCACAAAGAGTCACGGAATGTTAAATAATAAAATTTAAAAAATTTTAAATTGTCTTTGGCAACGTGTTTTTTGCATCGTCAAAAGTCTGATACCCTTATCTTGTAGGACATAAGTCCACTTTTCGCAACATTATAGGAGTACCTTTTGGTGACTCAATTGGCATTGCGGATGAGTAAAATTTGGTGACTTAAGTTCGGAGACTCCAAAGACTTTCTCCCACACACCTATCGCAATATGTTGGCAACGCGGTGGTTTGAGTTGCTAAAAAGTTTTGGGGACTCATTTTTAAACCTTTGGCAACTCTCTTATGCATTGCCAAAAGTGTCTTTTTTTGTAATGGACCCATCTATGTTACCGAATCACCATATCACATTAATAGGTGAAGACGACACTAGTTGCCCATCATTTCGTATAAGATTTCAAATTTGTCAGAGACCCTACATGGCCTATATAATTCAAAATTTGTCAAAGGCCCTATATAGGTGTCAGCACCTAATTTTGGCCCAAAGTCTAGAGGTTTTTTTCAATGGGTAGCACTAACTCTTTAGAATGGACCTTAGGCACCCTAAGAAGCCAAGGTGATTAGATGACCTCTCATTTTTAGGTCATTCCTGTTCTTTCCTAGTTTTGCATTCTAAACCCCCAATTTTTCCCTGAGATCTTTATAAGACCCACTTTCTTCATCTTCCAGTCATCCTTCCTAATCTCATAGCTTTCTGAATGGTTATCCCAAATTCAATCACATCCATATTGGAAATCATAATTTTACCCCTCATCAAAGGTGGATCATTGAATGTCATCATACAAGCATGAGATAACCAATTAGATATCACAGATGCATCCGAAATGTCCTAAAACCTTCAAATAGAGTGTTTGATCATCTAAATCCATTGTCAAGCTTTGGTCAATTTCGACCCTCAATTTGAAATCTTTTAAAATCTAATCAAATTATTCATTTAACGATCAATCAGACACCATAGATGGAATCAACAAGCCTTGAAACTTTAGGGTATCAGACATGACCTTCAGAGTCCATTTATAAGCCTTTCATCGTACCATGTCAATTCCTTACCTACGATCTTATACTTTGAGATCCCAAAGTAGATAATTTTTTAAAATTTTTATATTTGGAAAACAAGATTCTGTATGGATACACCATATTACAATGCATTGTGACATGTCGAATCAAAATCCTATTTACCTTGACATTTGTTGCCACTTACTTATTCTTTCCTCATTTTTTGGTGTGAGCACAACCCGCTAATATCCCTTTAGCCTAACCAAAATCCTATGACTAAGCACTCTTTTAGCCTAAAACATGTATCCAAACACTACTTAAGTCTATCCTAAACTAATACACAAACACGTCTTATTTTAACTTTAGTCTAAACCTATACACAAACATCTTGGGTTGGCAAGTCACATATTTGGCATGATTCCAACACACCTAAATCCGCATCACATTACTCTTTTTGGCCCATGTCATATACCTCACATGTGTCAAACACACTTAGGTACACTCTCATTCCACTTTTGGATTCCTAATTACACATTTTTCCATTTTTAATTGACATGTCATTGCCACTTAAACAAAGATGATGCCAATTTTAACTCACTAATTCTCTCTTCTTAAACCATCTAGCCACTTCATTCCAATCCTCCGATCATTCCCCTTTTAGTCCAATACATTCCTTCATTCACTCTTCTTTCTTTAGATGAAAATTCATATGTGTCAAGCCTACTTTGGCACACTCCCAATCTACTTTTAGGTTCCTAATAACTCATCCTTCCATTTTTAGTTGACATGGCATTACCTCTTAAGCAAAGATCATATTAATTTTGGCCTACCAACTCTTCCTTCCTAAAACTACCTACCCATCTCATTCCAATCATTCAATCATTCCCCTTTTGTTCCAATACACTCCCTCATTCACTTCCCATTCTTTAGATGAAAACCCTCTTTCTACGTGCACGGAAAAATCCTAAAAAAAAAATATCCCAAAGAAGCTCTCTTTTTCTCTCCCTCTCCCTCTTAAATATGCCATCATCTCCATTTTTGTTTATTCTATTCCAGCATTAAGAAGAATCTGTGAGAACATGCTGCCCAACTAAAGGAAGAACAATCATTCACAAGTGCAACAGCCCAGAGGTATGATCCTCCCCATTTTTTTTAATTCTTTCATCTTTTTATATAACTATTTTGAGACAGACCCCTATTACCATGCATTGATTGACACATGATGTGTTTTTGAATTTGATGTCTTTTATTGACCACCTACTTTTTCAATTGAACACTTGTTTGGACCCTTTTACCCCCCAAAACAACACATGTCTGTTTATAATTCACCATATACACTATAGAGACATTTTTATCACAGAACATTTGCTTCGTCCCCACGGATCAACAGATGAGTACGGGTGGTTAGTAACAAGAGATTATCCATGGTGCTCTCAACGCCTAATGAATCTGTTCTCCAGAAACAAGAATGAAATCCAACTTCCCTCACTATATGCACAAAACTCTTATCACGACCTAAGCAAGGCTATTTTATCTTCCAACCCAGGCTCAAGCCTCAATTTCGTTGTTCTAGCCATCTTCAAAACAAATCATGAACTAGGCTACTATGCATCTAGAATGGATGGACTTGCCTTCTATAGATTGGGAGACAAAGCATGGACAGTCATATATCAGGGAGGGCTGTTTAGAACCATTGATGATGTCATATTTTACAAGCAGAAATTTTATGTTGTTGACGGCCTTGGAAATGTCATTACTTGTGATGTTGGTCATCCTCGTCCCAGTTTAACGAGAGTTGCATCACCGCCACCACGGGTTGATGATTATGAAGAGCATTGGCTTAAGAGGTATCTTGTGTAATCATTGGGTGATGTAGAAGGATTGATAGACGTTGAGTTGTCAAATTCTGAGTTAATGGCGTTAGATTATCTTGACCGAGAGGATCTTCGCAAGAGAGGCAAGGATCGGTAGAATTTGGTATAATTGATACAAATTTT
>JAOXJP010178958.1:0-12502 GCA_025762735.1 Platanus orientalis
GGATTCGACCTTGTTCAGTACTACAACACTTGTATACTTGCAAGTAAAGCTACCATGAATTTTTGGTTCATTAAGTTGGATCATTAGTTTAGGTGTAACACTACACCTATTTGGTGAAAGATTATTGATCTTAGACATTGTATGGACTGATTTCCTTCAAGGAACACTTTAGAATATGTGAAATCTGAATTTTCCTCATATGAATCTTTGAAAATTTGTGTGAAGTTTTGAATTCCTCAAGATCTATTATACTTATGATCAATTTGAAAGGTAATCTTGTCTTGTCTTATGTTTAGAACACTAGAAGTGATATTGGCTAATTTCTATGATTTGATTCATTGCAATACATATGAATTTTTGTGGAAATATATTGAACTATATGTCTCCTATGTGATTATGTGAACCTTTAAATCCTATTACATGTTTACATCATTGACTCTATTAGAAATCTTAGGGAATCATTGACTCTGAACTTATGAATATTAAATTATACACTAACATTGAATCTAAGAGAACCACGTGCTTTTGAAATGATTGATTTATGGAAATGTGATGCTTATGATTACTTCACATGTTATATAAACATTCCGATTATTGAAACTATGTAGACCTTTAAACTTATTAATGTAAATCCTTTTGGACTTCAAACATTTGATCCATCTTAGGCCCCATCATAGGGTCAAGTGTGACCATTGATTATGTGGGCTTTGACACCAGGCTTAGTGCATCATTGACTATTTGGGCCTACTCACAAGGCTAAGTGTAAGAAAGTACTTTAGATAAGCTCTTTGGCTCACGGATATTGGTCCTTCTCCTTAGGGTTATAACAAGGACATTGGTCTTTCTCATTGGGGTTATAACAAGGACATTGACCCTACTTATGGGGTTTGTCATGAGATCAGGATCCTATCTGTGGGGTTAGCCAGAGCATATGAATACTTTACATTGAACCTTTGGACATCGAACATTGAACCCCTTTTGGACATTGAACTTTGGACTCCTTCGAATATTGAATCTTGTGGAGTTCGAACATTGTAAACATTGAACTTAGAATACTTTGAATCTTTAAACTCCAAATATTGAACTTTGAACATTGTGGACCATGTGGACTCCAAACACTTTGAACTCCAAATTCTAACCACTCCGAAATCATAGAACATTGGATCTTGTGAGGCTAACCTATATCATCAAGCTTGTGAGCTTTAACCTCCACATTGAATTATTATTCGAACTTAGAGAACCATTGGCTTTTGTTTGACACATGACTATTAATATTTGTGTACTACCATGATTGTGATTACTACTTTGATATTTGTTTAACTTGTATTGACCTTTGGACATTCTAGTATTCATATGTGTGCTTTATTTCAGATTGTCTATAGTCTACTAGATTACTTATAGGTTGGGATTAACCTAGCCATTTGATTTTTAGATTGACCCTTGTTGCAGGTCCCTCCTCCAAGAGACATGCTATGACATCCATGACTTTTATTTTATTTTTATCATTGTCATGGACATGTTTTGAGATCCCTTTTATGTTGGGCCCATATTTTCAGATTAGTAGATCTTTCCCTTGTGTATTTTGGGTGAGAGAGCACCCTATTGATATAGATATGGATTACTTTATTATATTGACTATCATTAGAGACTATAGTGCTATTTCCCACTACGATCCATCGTTATTGGACCAATGTGATCTATATGACTTAGATTTACGCTTCTGCATTTATCAATCTGAATATGTGTGGTGAATGATTATTGAATACACTTTCACAAATTATTAAAATCCGATTATTGAATTAAACAGACTGAAAGGATCTTAAGCTAAGTGCTAAACGAGAACATGTGGACTAGATGGGATTTTATGTATCGGGCCCATGACTTAGGCTATGTTGACATGTGATCATCGGATCTTTGAAAGTAAAGAATTTGAATCCGGGGTGATACAGATCATTATCCAAATCTGGGTTTGGGGGTATTATAGTTTGACCCTCCCATCATCAAAGAATTATCTCCATATTAGGGATAAGCATGTTCTTTATCCTCAAACCAACAATCAAAAGGTCATAGGACGAAGAATAGTGCTTTGTCTAGGAATGAGGACAAGGATGATGAGGGTGGACTCTTGTCACTCAGTGTAAGCGTTGAACTCAGTTCAAACTAGGTCCATCATCTTCACAACCAAAGAGGACAACATAAAGAACCTGATATAGAGTCAACTCCAAGAAGAAAAAGAAAGCTATAAGGATGAAAATGCCCTAGGTACCATTGCTACTCCAACCGAGGTCTTTAGACAACTAGTGTGAAGGCTCATAACCCAAAAGGATTCCATGCCTAAGGGGTTCTTACTAGAGAATGATGTCTCCCCATACATGGTGATGTGTTATGCAACACATGTTGAAGATGAAACATCAGAAGAAAACCTTGAAGCATCTAATAAGAGCTTAGCAAGTTTAGAATATCAAGAGAATTGGACCTTAGTGATGATGATTCGATAGCAGATATACCAGTTCATCTTAGTCTCTCTGATGTGCTTCTCCTGAGGAAGGGTGTTGCTCTCGTGGGAGTTGTTGTAACTCTATGCAATGAAATTTCTTGAGTTTATCTTATACCATTTATACCATTTCTAGGTAAGAGGCCATTCTTAGATCCTTGGCTTCATATTCTTCTTCAGTTTTCTTGACTACGAGCTATGAATCACTATGAATTATTAAGTACTTTATTCCAAGATATTGGGCTAGTTGTAATCCTATGAGAATAACTTCATATTCTGCTTTATTGTTGGAGGCCAAAAAACCCAATGTTATGGTTTGTTCTAGGGTGTCTCCTTCCGGGGTTATAAGTATGACCCCTACTCTTGTTCCCTTTGTATTAAAGGCTTAATCCACAAATAACTTCCATGTTGGAAGTCCTTCATCCTTTAAGGAGTGGTTGGTTGGTTCTAATGCAAATTCAACTAGGAAATCCATCAGGACTTACCCTTTCTAGGCCGTCTAGGGTTGATATTAGATATCATATTCCCCAAGTTCTATAGTTCATTTGGTAATTCTCCCAGATAGCGCCATTTTGGAAAGGATCGTTTTGATCAGGAGGCTTGTGATAACAATGATTGTATGGATCTAGAAATATGGACACAACTTTCATGAAGTGCTTACTAGTGCAAGTGCAACCTTCCCTAAATGAGTATAACATGCCTTTACATCAAGAAGAGTCTTCCTTGTGTAGTAGATAGGTCTTTAACCTCCATCTTCCCATAGTAAGATTGAACTTTCTACTACTGGTTAGACAGAAATGTAAAGGAATAATTTCTCTCCTGGTTGAGGCTTTGAAAGCAGTGGAAGAGAGCCGAGATAATGCTTTAGCGATTGGAATGATGCTTCACAATCTTCATTCCATTCAAACTTCTTGTTTACCCTTAAAAGTTGGAAAAAGGGTTTGCACCTATCACCGGATTTGGAGATGAACCTATTCAAGGTTGTCATCTATCTAGTAAGTCTTTATACTTCTTTGATGTTGGTGGGAGAAACAATCTCAACCAGGGCTTTGATTTGGGCCAGATTGGCTTTTATTCGCCTTTGGGTGACCATATATCATAGGAACTTGCCTGAGGATACCTCAAAGGTGTATTTTGCTCGGTAGAGCTTCATCTAGTATGTTCTGAGCAACTGAAATGCTTTTGTGAGGTGGGGAATATGATTTTCCCTCCGTTGGCTTTTTACTAGGATATCGTCTACGTAGACTTCCATGCTATTGCTAATGTGATCTTTGAAAATTTTGTTGACAAGTCACTAGTAGGTGGCTCCTGCATTCTTTAAGCCAAAAGGCATGACCCGATAACAATAGAGTCTTTGTTTTGTGATGAAAGATGTTTTCTCCTAATCAAATAGGTGCATGGGAATCTAATTATACCCTGACTATGTATCCATAAACAATAGGATTTCATAGCCAACCATAATATCTATTAGTTAGTCAATCTTTATGAGTGGAAAGTTGTCCTTGGGAAAGGGTATGTTAAGGTCAGTATAGACCATGCTAACCCTCCATTTTTCATTTTCCTTTGGGACAACTTGTAACACCCTGTACCTAGATTATAAAATCTTAGAGGATCCGGACCCAACACTATGTGTCTAATTTGAACCCTTGGTATTTATGAGAAAGAGGGCCACCCTCAATGATCAAGAGACTTAGACATGACGTAGAGTGGATTGGAATACCCTTGGACCATTTGGGTTAGACTTTGGAAATCCAAAATAAAGAAAAATATATATTTAGAAAAAAATATAGGTGTGACCGATCATAAGATCTCTAACCGGTTACAAGTGTAACCGATCATAGATCTCATGATTGATCACGATCATAGGTCATAACATTCAGGTTATGCTCAGAGTGAGTCTGTAGAATTCATAACTAATCACAAGATGTATGACCAATCATGAGTGTGACCAATCACACATTTCTTGACCAGTCACTACTTGAATTTTGAGAAAGATTGTAAGCATGTACAAAGGACGTGTTATACCTTTATTTGACCTCCACATGAGTGAGATCTTATTTTAGATAAATTATAAGCTCTTTTAGACCTAATTTAGGTCCATTAGACCGTTTAGAACATAAAGAGGAAGAGTGGGAGAGAATTGGGAGGCTTGGGAGAAGAGAAAGGAGATTTGTCTTCCCAAAGTGTTGGTAAGAGCTAGAAACTTAGATCTAGCCTAGATTATGATTCTTTATCAGTTTCTTAACATTTATTTATGGATTTTGATGATGTAACTATGGTTTAATCATAAAGGAAGAAAGAGATTGCAAAGGAAAGAAAATGTTGGTGGAAGATCTCCTTGGGAACAAGGACTATAAGCTATTGGTGAGTAGATATGTAGTTTATGCATACACTTTCCATTCCTAAGTTCATAGAAATGTGATTTCATTCTATGCTTACAAAGATTTGATGACTTTAATCTCTAAGGAATTGATTTAGTGAGTGGATATGCATTTTATGGTCACTTTTCCATTCGTAGGATCATAGAAATGTGATTTTCGTTCTATGTTTTAATGATTTGTGGCTTTGGGTGGTTGATTTATCTTTATTCCTCTTGAGAATGTTGATTTATTTAAGTTGGATTCTAGTTCCTTTGGTTTGAGAATGCTAAGAAGGTCGTGTTACTTTATTTTCACGAGTTTTTGGATTATGGAGTTATGTACATGATGTTGGTATCTTGCTAGGTGAACTTGATAAACTCTACTCTATTTGGGAAGGTTTTGGACAAGGGTCCATATGAATTGAATGACTTATGAGGTTCTCTATGTTGATTCTTGGTTCATCTTTTGATTTTCTTTGAAATCCCTAATTTCTTGCACTCTACCTATTTGTTGAAATGTCATATGAGTAGTTCTCTATGACTCACATATCCTTTGGGTGCTTTTGGATTCTTTACATGAGTCTACTACTCACTTTGATGGATTCCCTTTATTTCATGTCAATCCATGTTGAATTACATTAATTCTATTGATTCCCATGTTAAAATCTTAGAATTCATTTGTTACATTGGGCTTTGCATCTATTGGAAATGTCTGGTGGCATGAGCATGTTACTTTAACATGGTTTACTTCGGTGTTTTCATGGAACATCCTGTTTAGACTTCTACATGAGTTTTGAAACATATGAGCTACTTGATTTTATTGAGGATGGTATTTGACATGAATAAGTTTTACATTTATGAGCATCCTATCTGCCCTTAGAATTGGATCAAACATCTTCATTTGCATATCGATATTTGTCTCCTTACATGTGATTTATCTCTTTAGTTTCAAACTCTTTACGAGATAGGACATATGGATATTTTCAAATGACTTACGTATGTAGTAGTTACTTTAATTTACATAAGCATGGTTCTGGCATTCAGATTTGAACACGTGGATTTGATATGATACCCCTATATGGGAACATACCCTCTTAGGCTCGGAGATCCCTAAGTGGGTTAGTCCTTGTGACCCTCAGATACCTTGTCATCAGGTCACATTAATAGGTGAAGGGACACTAGTTGTTTAGAAATTTATTATATATAGTTTTTATAACCCCAGAGACCCTTATATGGGTTGGCTAGACATAACCCCAATGACTCTTATGTGGGTTGCCCTTCTTGGGCCCAGATAACCTTTTGTAGATTAGGCTTTATGTCCCTTAGGTACCTAATCATTAGGTCATATTAATAGGTGAAGACGATAGTAATGCCCATTGGTTTTATAACCTTAGAGACCCTTATGTGGGTTGACCTTATTGTTCCTCAGGTACCTAATCACCAAGTCACTTCAATAGGTGAAGACGAACATCATGCCCATTGGTCTTATGACCCTAAAGATCCCTAGTGGGTTGGCAATTCATGATAAGATGCTCATTTGTGAGAAATTTGTATGTGATATGATGTGTTGGAGACCCTTATTGGGTTACATATTTTGGATTTGTTAAAGACCCTTACATGGGTTACATGTTTTGGATTTGTTGGAGACTCTTCATGGTTTATTTATATTTAGATTTATTTTGTCTAAGACCTAATATAGGTTAGTTTACCCATGGCTTTAGTATTTGATGAAGACCTTTATGTGTTAATATATGGTATATAGTATATAACATATGGTATATACCATATTGTATATTCATGATTTGGTTTGGTATATTGTAGATATTCATATGGTTATTGTGGACATCGGAGTTTGGGATTGGGGGGGTTTCGGGGTTCCTCGCTGCCCGCTCGTGGTCTCTGGGGCCACTTTTCGGCCCGTGATGCCGGTGCGTGAAAGGTCGCTAACCCTCTTATGGGAAGATTAGGTTTTTTTGGGAGTTGCCACCAACTCGGGGTAAATTGATGGAGTTGGACATCGATTCTCCTCTTCACCTGAAGAGGAGAAGTCTAGACCTGAAGGTCTAGGGGTTTAACTCCTAGTACTGGTCTAAGTTTCTAAGACTTAGGGTAAGTTGTTTGGTTGCACTTGGGGAAGGTGTTAGGCACCCCAAATACCCGCCTTTTTAGGGCGGCTTCTCCAATTCATATGAGTTTTAATCCTATGTCCATTTCCATGCTTTGTTAAGTGTGAATTAAAATGTTTATACCTTGTTCAATTTGAGTTAGAGGTTTGTTGAATTTTTCTCAGGCCTAACGCTTGTTTGTGCTCTCAAAGCCTGTTTTCCAACGCCTAATTTTAATTTAGGGTATAAACAGGCGTTGGCTTATGGACAATTCAAGATCTGTCTTGAAATTTTTCCTATTCTAGATACAGGAGACCCCTCATGGGTTGGGTCTTTAGAAGGATGGTAGGCCCTTCTAAATGGCTTACTGTTTGACTTCTCGGGGTTAGATATCAACCCTAAAAGAAAGGAAAGAAAAGAGAAGGAGATAAACTTTTCTGGTTTGTAGGCCTAACGCCTGTTTATTACCTCAACGCCTGTTTTTCCAATGCTTGAATTTAATTCAGGGTGAAAAATAGGCATCGGAAAATCAGATCAGATTGTCACCTTTGTGTAATCTTTTGGGGTAGTTTGGTGGGTCCCAGCAGTGTGGGATCTGTGGTTTGAGGAAGGGAATATCTTCTAAGGTTACACTGTGTAACCCTAGAGGTCCTAGGTACAAGCCCTATGGAGATATAATCTCCCAAAGTGGGCTACATAGTCATCTGTCATAGGCCTAACGCCTATTTGTTCAACACCTAAATTTAATTCAGGGAATAAACAGGCGTTGGGTATTGAAACAACAGCCAAGTGGATTCTTGGGCCACCACAGTGGGGCCCAGAGGGGTGGGACATCTCCTGGGTCTTGACACTGGTCCTAGGGGTGACTTACACTTAGAGGATTTTTGAAAAAGAATGATTTTTAAGGCCCAGGCTTAATGTCTGAAAGTTATTCGAACGCCTGAATTTCCATCAACTCTTGTTTTTTAACAAACAGGCATTGGGATAGAAATGAGGGCCCATAGAGGTGCTCGTGCATAGGAATAACTCTCAAAGGGTATATTCACCTTGGGACAGGTCAAGAGAAAAATCAGGGCTCCCTAGGGTGGGCCTCAGATCTCAATGCTTGTTTATTCTTCTGACGCCTGTTATTCAACGGCTGTTTTTAATTCTCTTAAAAAATAAGCGTAAGTTATTAGGAGAAAATCTAGCAGCTGGATTTCTTGATTTTGGTGCCCTTAAAGTTTTATAAAAATTATGAAATTAAGCATGATAACATGGGAGGTATATATGAGCAACATATAAAAAAATAAGCTTCAAATTATGCATAGAAAATTCTAATTAATATCAACAAATATTCACCAAAATTAGGTCTCAAAAGACCTAATTTTTTAGGTTTGTTTGGAGGGCCATCTCGAGGCCTTCCACAGGTCATAAATTCATGAAATTAAATATACAACATGATATATATGTCTAGCCTAACATAGGCAAATTTGGGCTTAATCAGCCTTCTACAAAAATCACAATAAATTCAACATGATAATTAGCCAAAAATAGAAGTAAGTAGAGGCTATTGAGCCTTTACTATTTAACCTGAATTAGAACAGGATTCTAACATAAAATTAATAGCATAACAATAATTAATTGAGTTGTATTGAATAAGGGGGAATGAATTGGACTAGGGTTTAGGCTTACCTTACTTAGGGTTGATACAAAGCTTTGTTAAATCACTTTCTCCTTCCTCTTTTCCTCTTAGAATTAGGGTTTTTGGTAGCCAACCCTAGGTATCACAAAATTGGGGCTATTTATAACCTCAATTATGTTTCATGGATGGTTGGGATTGATCCTAAGGGTTTCTAGGTGGAGGGTGGAGATGAGTTTAGCAAAAGTGAAGTGGAGGGCTAACATTTAGCATGAGATGCATGGGTGACATTTGTGCTAAGGGGGTATACAGGTGTCTAAGTGTCTTGGATAAATGAGTGTTTAGGATTAACTTAGGCTAGCCACATGGAGGGTGAGGATGAGAGAGGTTTAGTTTACATGCATTGGTTAGGTGTACAAAGAATGGTAGGTTAAATTCCATTTGATAGGTGTAGGTTAGTTGCAAAAATCAAGGGTGGGGGATCAAGGTACTATTTAGAGGGTCATGAGTGGGACCTTGGGGATGTAAAATTCAGCTCCTAGATCTAAGGGTGAGGGTTTAAGGTGCACTAGAGGAGATGCTCATCCAATGGTTGGTAATTTAGCCTTAAGGTGTAAATACCTTAATTCCACTAATGAGCTTAAATGCCTTAAGGTTTTAGCTCACTAAGGTACAATGATTATTTTATGATTTTTCATACCTTCACTGCATGACCCCTTTCAGTGGCTCTCTGGCCTAGAATTGGGCAAACATAGTGTCTAGTTTTGAAGTCTCAGATGATCCAGTAGCTATGGGCCAGTCGGAACCAAATTACGATAAGGGCAAGGGGTAAAATCAGGGTTTTTCTGTCCTGAAAAGCTTGCAAAACATTTTGGAAGGGCCAGGAGGTAAAATTGATCTTAAAAATTGTCTGGTGAAAGATAAACCTTGATTCAGGTGAACCATAGCCTCTAACCACGCTGAATTATGATACTCGAGTTGAAAACGGTACTAAAAATACCTGTTTGGTCATGCAGGGTTTTTTATGGGAACTGCGCCTGTATAAGTTGTGGTTCTCGGCCTTGAGTTATGCTTGGCGGTTTTGAAGCTTGAGGGATGTTGAGACTACATAAATTCATAGACTGATCATTGGATTCCTGGGTAGTCGTTGGGGGAATCACAAAGAGGAGTCATTCATCGAGATCGAGTTTCTATAGTCACCTGAAAGTTGGAAGAAATGAGCTGTTAGACTTCCTTTATTATACCATCTTATGAAATTCCTTTCGAAGATAAGGCAAAGACCGAACGAATGAGCTTGACCTTGCCCCATTCTGAGTTTAGGAGAATCTTTGGGAGAATTTTGTGTGACAAACATAGACGAAGCTGTTTATTCTATCTTAAGCGGAAAGTGATGGTGTGGGATATGGGAGTCTTGTAATCCAATGAAAATTTGATACTTTGAAGGTATTGGAATTATAAGGATGTGGCCATTGACAGACCAAATTTTTGAGTTTGGGTGAACTCTCATGAGTCAATTGATCACCCAATTCCCGGTACGGGATTGCTGTTCCTTTTGGAGTAATTTGAGGGAATCTGCTTAGATAAGTTCCACGAAAGCTTATGTCCCTTAGACAGTTTTTAAAGGTTTCACAATTTCAGAGAGATGGGTGTTGACTAATCTTAATTCTGACAACCAGGGAATAAGCTAGCTCCATATGAGTGGAACGGGATTAAGACAGCTTTTTGATCTTTTGGGGGAGATTTGAGATTTCACCCAGACTTGAGATATCAAAGTCCTTTTCTTATATGTGAAGATTTGAAGCTAAGATTATGGGTGAGTTATGGTCATTGAATTTTTAGAATTCAGAGGTCGGATGAACCTCTGAAAGCTTTTTTAATGGTCACTTTCAAGTACGGGTTAACCTAAATTGTGAGGTTAACTGTTGCAGGTCTTGATGAGGGTCGACTCTGTGACGAGTTTCTTGAAGTTTGGAGAGGCAGGGGTGCACAGTGTCTGAAATTGTATCATTATGATAGTGGGAGAGGTTCTAGGGATCCTTTGAGGGTTAAGGGATGGAGTTTGGGAAGTGAAAAAGGTAAAATGGTAATTCTTCACCCACGAGTTGAAAAATGTGAAAATGTGAATTCTTTGCCTGTGATGCTTCATGACAAGAAGACTTATATAGACGAGGGAAATTCAGTGATCTAAATGATAGATAATGAGTTCTGGGCCTTTAAAGGCAAAATGGCAAAATGGTAATTTTCTTACCTGTGATGCTTTACTGATGAAAGGCGTATGGAGGTTGGGAAAATTACAAACAACATGAGTTGGTTCTTAAATGTGAACCTTCAAAGTCCTATTGATGCTTTTGTGAGAGGTTAGGGTTTATTTTGAAATGGTGTATTTGGGCTGTAATAAGGTGTTTTGACTGGTTCATTGCAACTAGAGTATCTAGAAAGACTTCTTCGGGAATGCCTAACCTCCTAGAGTCTACGTTTGTTCTTCCTAAACCATTGGTGCTTAAAGTCTTGATGCCTAAATGCTGTTACACTGTCTTTATCTATCACATGACCCAAGTCAAAATTTGGGTGCTGACAGATGCCCCTCTTTGGTATGTGTGGCTTTGCCGCATATAGCAAAGAAGGAAGTGTCCTAATTTTAACTTGCAAGAGACCATGTTTCTTCCTTGTATGTAACTCATGGATATTGGGTGAGTAGTTTTGGAATATAAAACAGTTTTGGCTGAGAAAATATTGATGGGTTGAATTTGTCCTTGCTTTTGGATCAAGGTTTTGAAATGAGTTTGCTTTTTAAATTCCTTCTCAAGTTGAAGGTGAATTCCTTCGGTGTTTTGTAAATTCCTTCATTCCAATTTTCAAAAGTGGGTATTTACTGATGGGGGACCTTCTTTGTTTTGAAAATATAGGCTATCCATGAGTTATACACCAACAATTGACATTTTCTCTAGCTTCTTAGGTGTTACTATTAGCATATTCACTGCATTAGGAGACATGTAAGTCATCGACATCGGGCACAACTGCTTGAAAACATTGTGAAAAACTAGTCATGCAAAAGCTGTAAACACACAAACCATTTAGATGACTTATGCACTTGTATTTGCTTTTCGCTAGCTTAATGATTTAATTTGTATGAGTTGTTTGAAGTTTCTTACAATATTTTCATGTTAACATGTTTTGCATTTGTTGTATTGAGTGATCATTGATTCATTTGTGAAGTTGATTGCTTGGACATCCTTTTGTGACTGTCCTTAAGCTTTTTAGTGGGACTCAACGAGAGATGTTAGTGAAGCTCTCCCTAGAAAAGCTATGGTAAAATATATGTAGTCATGATTGAACACTGCTCGGTTTTACATCAATCATGATACATATGCGCTAACTATCATTTCTGAAGACACGTGTGGCTTTACATCAGTTATGATACCTGGCCGGATCGATCTACAACATTGCCTTCATCCCACTTAGGCGAATGTTGTATTTTACAAGACTCATAGAGAGATTTTGGGAGTTCTCTTAGAAAAAATATGGGACCTTGGAAGGTCAATGCTATGTATCCATAAAGTGATGGTTACATAGGCTATGGATTGATCCATGAAAATATTTTTGTCCCACTTAAACATTGCCAAGGTGGGGGGACATACAAGGAAGAATTTATACGACTCTCTTCAAAGCCAGGATGGGATCTTGTAGGATCAGGTGTTGTGCCTTGCCCAGGTGATAACAACTTAGTCTTTGCTAAATGGGTATAACACACAACATTTGAGGGTGAATGCAATACAATGCTTATGTCCCAATAAGCAAGCGCATCGAGGTCGATGCTAACAGGTCCTTATGTTGAGTGGTGACCGTTAGAACTTATAGAGAAATATTGTTGCACTCTTTCCTGAGAAGCTGTGGTAGGGTTTTTCTCATAAGTAACCCATGCT
>JAOXJP010178969.1:0-12502 GCA_025762735.1 Platanus orientalis
TCTCTCTATCTCTATCTCTCTCTCTCTCTCTCTCTCTCTCTCTCTCTCTCTCTCTCTCTCTCTCTCTCTCTCTCTCTCATGCTTTTTGACTATTTTATATCCCATGCATCGGACTGTTTTTTTACTAGAAAGAGTAAAAAATAATTAATTAATTATCTACATTTAATTTGTAGAGACCAAATTGATATAAGCAAAAAACATATTAAAAGTAAAAAAGCGCGGTGCCACACGTTAACTCGCAGAGGGAGTCAATATTGTTGGTCGTAAGTTGGGTTTTGGCTGCATTTGCAATTTACCTGTGTTGTGCACCAGATGAGGAAAAAGTCTAATACAAATGGGCCCGCAACACGTCAACAGGTGTTAGGAGCAATGAATTTGACATTGCCATTTTCGTAAATACATATGGGTACATTATCCCATGTGTAATTACTAAAAGCAACATCATTTCTTTCCCATGTTTATTTACAAAAAAGCACTTTCCACCCTTAAAAAACAATAAAAATGGTTTTGATATGCCCGTTGTTAAACCAATAATGAACTAACCTATCTGTTCTCTTTTATTATAACTTATTTTTGCTAATAAAAGAATATACAAAAAGTTTTTGAGGAAGTTCCCTTTCAGGTTCCATACCCTCCTCCCCCCACCAAAATAAAAAGTAGTTTACTTGCTCTTGCTTGTAGCCCGTAGGGGTTGACTTCTCAACTGAGGACCAAGCAGTTTTGCTCCAAGCAAAACTTCATAGAGGGATGGTGGTTACATGTTGAAGTGACATCTTTCAACAAGAGTCTTTCCGCCAGTAATGCTCCAATAAGGAATATTCCTACTTTTTCATGGTGGGTCTAGCATCCTTGATGTTGATTGTATATCCAAGCTTCTTGGTTTAGGGTTCCTAAGAAAAGAAGTTTCTTGATTACCAAAAAAAAAACAGAAAAGAATTTTCTTCTTTTACATGCGGTATAATAGGCATATGGTGGTGTAAAATGATTGCTAAACCTTTGATAAGTACTTCTTGAATTTTCAACTTTGAAAAAAGTTACCGTACAAGTAACTTTCATAAAGTCACTCGTGAGAACATACTTTATATATATATATATATAACAGAGAGAAAAAGGACAAGAAGTACAAAAGAAGAGCCAAAAACGTGAGTTGCTTTCAAAGAGAAATTTTGGAGAAATTTCCAAGCAAAAGAAAATTGCTTTGCAAAAGACTGCAACCTCATATTCTACTCTTTTCTTCTTCTCTTCTCAACATTTTGGACTTAGAACGGCAACCTATATAACAGGTTTGACATGGTTCTGCAGTCAAATGCTGAAGTAGAACGGCGGCTTGTTTTAACAAGTGTAGCCTGGAATATTTTGCTGAAATTTCATGAAAGAACCATCCTTTCAATGACTTGGGCATTAGAGGAAGAGATTCTTCTCTATTGGATTGTGCAAGTCCTTGGAGAAAAAACTTGATTTAAGCTTGGTTAAATCCCTACGTTAGAATCGAATCCCTTACACATTTTGTGGGAAACATCAACTATCATCAAGAAAACTTGCTTTTGGTGCCTCCAAGTGTTGAATCAAACTGGTGTTTGAAGAATTTTATAACTAATTTTATTGATCACATTTCCAACAATACTAACAAGCAACCATGGTGAAGAAGTGAACATGGACAAGTGGCAATTTGTACCCCAATGAATTCTAGAACAAAGCAATGACCCATTTATTGTTCTCTTCCCCTCTTTCCAAAAAAGCCAACAAAATCTTGAAAGAGGAGATAAGGAACTTTGGTGGTTAGTTTCTTTTTATTTTAATTTATAATATGTTGGGGTTAGATGGACCCCGAGCGAATTGTATTCTGAGCCTTTATAGATGCTGATTGGGCTGGTTATGTGGATAATATGAGGTCCACCTCAGGCTACTACAACTTTGTTGGAGGTAACCTGGTTACTTGGCACAGTAAGAAGTAGCCCTTTGTAGCTCGATCAAGTGTTGAAACCGAATTTACAGTGATGGCTCATGGAATTTAGGAGATGATATGGATCTGCGACCTAAGAGAGTTGGGATTTAACTCCCAAGTTCCTATGAGGTTGTATTGTGACAATAATGTCGAAGTATATCAATTTGTGTATCTCCTAACACCTTAAGGTTTTGGGAGATTTGGTTATTTCACTGTCAACATGGTATTAGAGTAGGTTTGGTCACGAGTTCGAATCCCAGTAGAAGTATTTTTCCGGATGTAGTTTTATGTGCGTGTGTTGTTGGGATAAGGCTGTTTGTTGTTGTTGTTGTTGTAGTTTTATGTGCGTGTGTATGCGTTGCAAGAACTCGTGTTTAGCTCCCCAAGTGTGTTCCCAGGAGAGAACAGTGTTCCTCCTGAAGGGGGGTGTTGAAGTATATTAATTTGTATATCTCCTAACACCTTAAGGTTTTAGGAGAGTTGGTTAGCTTAAAAAGCTGCCATTAGTATTGCGCACAACCCTGTCCAACGTGAAAGGACCAAACACATTGAGGTGGATAGACATTTCATCTAGGAGAAGCTACAAACTGGGCAGATATGTATTCACAAAAGGCCTATGTAGTCATAGTTTTAATTATATTGTTGGTAAGTTTGGTATGCATAATATCTACATACCAACTTGAGAGTGTTGTATTCCATGGATATATGGGGTTATATTTGTAAAAGTACATGTCTTTGTACAGTATTTAGGTATACTTGTTAATACCTATTCATATATTACTTATTTTTTACATATAAAATATTAAGATAAAAGTCTGAGCAAGTATCTCTAACTCTCCATACATATTTCTCCCATTCTTTGATCTCTTTAATCTTCTTCTTCCTCCTCTTCTACTTCTACTTGAAACCCTGAACTACAACAAGCACAAACCTCCAAATCACTTAGAATTCAAAAAAGCATCCTGTCCTTTGCTTTATTGAATACTCTGACGGCTCGTTACGTAGTTGTTGAACGCTCGATTATTTCCTTTAACCTATAAACACCAACATACAGTAGCAAGCACCAGCCTCCATGTCACCCTCTCCCTTTACTTGTAAAGGCCGACGTCCTCCATCTATGCAAAAAATTGTTGAGGTTTCTTGGGACTACCCATTTTTCCCAAATTCATTTAGCAAGCATTCCACATGACTAAAGAAAAAGGGCAATGGATCAAGAGATGAAAGATCTATTCTTCACTCCTTTAGCACGAAAAACATACATTCAGAAGGTAAAACCCTCTTTTAGCCAAGTTGCAAGACAAAATCTTTCATTATGCAGTTGTCCACAAAATGAACTGAATTTTCAAAGAGATTGGATGCCACCATATTGCCTTCCATGAGAAGCTGGTTATATGTTAAGAGCTAACCATCTAAAAGCACGATTGCACCAAAATCTACCCTTTAGGTCCAGGTTCTAAACCCTACAATCTTCTTCTTTCCACCTAGTTTGGCACCTACCAATCTGTCCAAAATATTTATAAGCAAGGAAATTTCTCAACCATTCAAAGCTCTTCAAGGAAAGAATTCCAAGACATCACACTGTATGTTCTGTCCATATAATTAAAATCACAGTTCTTTTATTTACTGCAATCCTATAAATCGCTTGGAATTCCACTTTAAGTGTTAACCCACACCTATCTTCCCAAAACCTGGTCTTCCTCTCATTTATCACCTTCACTCTGAGACCCACCTTCAAGTTATTTAGATTCTAATGCCTTTCCACAGGCCTCTACAAGACATTGATACCTTTCTACTTTCTCAATCATCCGACACCCCATATTTTGCTGCTATAACTCTTCCCCAAACCTCTACAACTACTTACAGGAAATTGCCTTGCTTGTCAGACTTATAGAACAAAGACCAATACTTACCTATTTTTTTAGCTTGCAGCCTTCTTCCCTCCCATCCTCTCCACAGGAAAACTCTTTGAAATCTTTTGATCATGTTTGCCACTAATGCTGGAATAACGAAAAGAGAGAGGTAATGGATTGAAACGCTTGCCAAAGAAGCTTTAATTAGCATTACCATCCATCCCTTTGATAAGTACAAACTCTACCATCCCACCAAGGGTTTATGAATCCTATCTACCACTCAATTATAGATAAAGTCCCAAACATGCGGGTGGGAATCCCCCACACTACCACCCAATTTCCTACCATAACATTCAAATTTCGAAGTCCTCCCACACCATACATGACGCTCTTTGCAAAATTTATCCTTAGAAACTGCTTCAAAGCATGTCGACACACATCCAACCAATCTGATTTGTGATGCGGACAACATTATGTGACTTATGTATGTGAAACATAAAAGGTCTAGATTTAAATGTACATGTTATGTGGGGTTGATTAAAATTGTTTAGGGGTAGTTATTTTTGTAATAAGGCCAATAGTGCCATGGTTATTTTAGGTTTTTGGTGTTATTAGTTGTAATCCTGTTTTTCACTTTTAACCCAATTTTTCTATGGTCAAAACTTGACTCTTGGATTGATTTTGGTGTCATTATATAGGTTATTCAGTTACCTTTCTAATGAGACCAAAATTGCAGAATTCCGAGGTGATTTGGAGAAGTTATAACCAAATTACTAAAGGATTATCAAAAGTTGCAGGAATAGTATTTTTAGAAAGTTTGAATGATTTAGTAGTTTAAAATTTTAGGAACTTTGTGTTTTTAGAAAGTAGTAAGTGTGGTAATCCTTGTCCCATAAGGTTTAAGTGTGTTTAGTAGGTTCAAGATTTTAAAAAAGTGTATTTTAGGAAATTTTAGTTTTTGGAAAGTTTGGGCAACAAGTTACATGTATTTTAGAATATTTTCTTTTTTAGAAAATTCCAAATATTTTAGGATGTAAGTCTATTTAAAGGCACCACCTATGCAATAAAATTCATTGAAGAATGAATAAAAATTAAGTGTGATAATGGGTGGTCTCCCTAGTGGCCATGGGCCTTCTTCTTTCCCATAGGATGACAACACTCTCATGGCTCCCCTCTCCTCTCTCCATTGGGTCATAGCACCCTAGGTGCACACATGAGTTTCTTCACCCTCTCAGGTACCTCCTTCTCTCTTAGTCTCTTTCTCTCTCTCCTCTTATGTTCTTTCTTATCTTCTTCTTCCTGTAATGATTCCCCACTGGTTTTCATAAATACATCCATTCAACCTTTACTTTTTTTTTAAATTCTTTGATTTGACCCATATAATCTCATTGGAATTTCATGAAATTTTTACTATAAAACCCTTAAACACGTCAGAAACTACCCTAAAATTTTCTGAATTTTCTTATGCGTTAATTTTTTGGGTTTTTTTTTCTTCTTTTCATTCTATATTCTTCTAAACTCTATTTATGTGATTCTATTCTCTGCTTTCTATTATTTTATGGCTACTTGAAGTGCTAAATTCAATTCTTGAAAATTTTTTGCTTCCGCACTTTTATACTCTTAACAATTGTTTGAGGGTTTTAGAATAATCCTACATCAATTTCGGCATCTTCTCTATTGTGCTACATCGATTTTGGTATCTTCTCTTGTATCCTGCATCAATTTGTCTTCAAGAATATTTGTAAAAGATCAATGTATCATCTACAAATTGAGGTGGGAAATGATGAACCTCCCATTCCACCCTTTAAACCTTCAATTATGCCCCTGTCCATAGCTCTATTTAACAATCCACCCAAAGTTTCTGCAACTAACAAAAATAAAAATGGAGCGAAGGGTCTCCTTGTCTCAAAACCCTTGAACTTTAGAAGAAAATTGTTGGTGACCCATTAAGCATAACAGAGAAGGAAGTAGAACCATAACATTTTTTCACCCATCATCTCCATCTTTCCCTAAAACTAGCTCTCATCATATATTCCAGAAAACCCCAACTAACATGGGCATATGCCTTTTCCAAGCTGATCTTACAAACAACGCCTATTTTATCCAATCTGAATATCAAGTCTATGCCTCCATTTGTGCAAATAACTTGATCCAAAATAGATCTTCCTTTCAGAAAAAGCCTCTTGCCCTCCAAAAATGACTTTGGGCATAACCCCCTTCAAGGCCTTCATTAAGATCTTGTTAAGTTCTGCTCACTAGGCTAATAGACCTGTAGACTTTGATGTTCTCCGCTCCCTTTTTGGGTCTCAGAATAATAAAATTCACATTACTACCTTGATACAAAAAAACCCCAACTATGAATATTATAAACATCCTCCATCAGATCTCCCTTCATTGTCTCCCAAAAATAACTGTAAAAGGTCATGGAAAACCAGCCAGACTTGTAGATACCACACCGCCTTTCAAACCTCCTTGTCAAACGGTCTCTCCAACCAATCCCTGTGGAAATTAAAGATCCTTTTAAATTCCATTCCATCTAGCTTTGATCTCTCTTGCCATTGTTCTGAACTTAGGTTGCTGAAGATATCCACCACCTTTATGTTATGTCTTCCTATCCACTACAACTTCCTCTCCTACCCTCACTATGGTAATAGGATGTATGGTTCATCTACAACTGACCGACCTATTAAAAAACCTTGTGTTATTGTCCCCTTCCTTTAGTCTCTAAACCCAAGACACCTGCAAGTGGATGTCTAGAGCCCATGGGCCAACTGCATCAAGGTTCATAAAGTATGATGATGTTTGTCTTTTTTGTGCTTCCATTACATGTTTGTAGCATATTTTTATTCTAAACAATTGCTGATATTTGTGGGGGCTCCTAGCAACAATCAATTGGAATCTAATTGTATGAGATGCAAAAGCAGTAGACTCGAAACTATGAAAATAGTATGAACCTTGACTTCACTAATAAAAATAACACATCATTGGAGAATAGGGGAGAATGGTAGCAAGAATGGAATAGGCCAAACCATTAAAAATGAAACTATTCATCATATATCATACCGTGAAATTACTCAAGCCTTGGATTGAAAAGAGACCTTAGCCCATTGCAAAAGAAAGTTTGGAGATGTCAGCCCTTAATGGACAGAATTTAAAAAGGAGAAAAATGTTATGTGATGAAAATGTGACTGTAGTGTCTATGGTGAATTATAAGTTGACACGTTTTGTGTTGAGGGTTAAAAACGTTCAAAAAAGTGTTCTTTTGAAAAAGTAGGTGTTCAAAAAGAGACCAAATTCAAAAACACATCATGTGTCAATCAATGGCACGTATACAGAGGTCTGTCTCAACACAAACAATCATTCTCCATTTAAAAATAAAATTAAAATTAAAAACAAACAACTTAATACATGTCCCAAGCAAATATTCAAATCTAGGTCCACATTGTGGCCAAAGCCCATGATGTGGTCAATCCCAAAATTAGGTCCACGCTGATATCATGGCCCATACCCATCTTCATTGGACCCATAACTCTTTTTTCTTCTATTATTTTCTATTTCAACTTTCAACAAGAGAGTCACACAAGCTATGTTAGGAAGCTATCCTTTTTAGCAACTTGATGCCATTAGCAAGTTTTCTTTTATTATATAACCAATTTCTCTCTATTGAAACTCAAAGGCATCAAAGATAAGTTAAAATATTGGAATAAAGATGTGTTTGGTTGAGTGAAGCCAAAAAAAAATTTATATATATATATAGAAATAGAAAGAGAGGATAAAAAAGAGGAAAGGATATATGAGGAAGAACCTAGGGATATACCACGTTGATGGAGGAGGTTGAAAGGGTTTTGGAGATGATAAATGGAAACAACTCTCGAGAATCCAATGGTTAAAGGAGGGGGTGGAAACATCAAAATTTCCACAAAATAGCTAATTGCAGAAGAAACACAAACTCCATCCTGAAGCGGGGGATGTGGTGGTTAAGGACGAAAAGGCCATAAGGGTTGTGGAATTATTCTGCAATTTTTACAAGGAGAGTTGAGATCACAGACCAAAAAATGAACGGCCTGGATTTTTATAGCAAATCAAATCTTAGTAGGGATTGGCTTGAAAAACCAACGGAGGAAGCGGTGAAAAGGGTAGTCTAGGAGCTTGAAGAAGATAAAGCCCTGGTCCCAACTGATTTTTCTTAGCTTTCTACAAAGCAAATTGGGAGATTATAAAAGCCAATCTTATAAAAGCCGTCCAATGAGCCTTAAACTGTTCTTTCAGTTCTGAATTTTCCAGAATTTACAATGTTTTGTCTGAGTTCTCAATTTTTCCAAATAATAGCCATCTTTCATTCTCTGAATTTCCATAGTCTGATAACTGAGTCAATCAACCCAGCACTTTGAATTTACCATTGAAACCTGCTAAACCCTAAACCCTAGTTCCTTCCCACAACTGAAGCCCAAAATTTTCTTTATCTTAGTTCTGAGCTTTACAGAATAAAAACAGATCAGCTTCTTTCAAGTCCTACAACATAACTTATCAGAAAAAAAAGTCCTACAACATGACCCAAGCTCCGATTTCTAATCTAACTTCTAAGCAACTATAATTTGAGGATTGCTAGAGCTTAACACTAACTCTCTCAAGAAATGGTGTTTTTTTCCCTAGCCATTCAACTAATGTAGGATATTGTGGAAATTAATATACCTAAACTTAATCAATTAAAACAAGCCAAAAAGAAAGTTTCTTGAAATAAAAGAATGCTGAAAATTTAAATAAAGCATTTAAGAAATCAATTATTTAAAGAAATTAATCACGAATCAAATAAACTAATTCAAGAAGGATTGGATTGTCAAAGGGAAGCAAGAAATCTAAGAAAATTGAATAGAAATCAAGAAAAGAATGCAAAAGATTAGAAGGGGTTGAAAATTTCAAGAAAGTTGGGTTTTCAAATTTGAAGCCCTAGTAGCCCTACAAAGATGAGGACGTGGTGGGACATGTAGCCCCCCCCCTCCCTTTTGTTTTTATAGTATTTTATGTTTTTTAAATAAAATTTGAAAGACAAAAGGTTTATTGGTGTATGGCTAAGAGAGGGTTTGGGTTTAGGGTTCAAAAATGTGGAGAAGAAATCAAGAAAGAGAGGTAGAACTCACCTACACCGTGAGAGATGGAGAGGAAACCAGTCAAACCATGGGTTTCTAGCTCAAATCAATTCATTCAAATCTCTAAAACTGTCCTATAATGAGGACTTAAGACTTATTTATAATAAAATATAAATTTAGACCAAAATACCCCCCTTACACGGTCAACCTAAAAAAAACCCATAAAAATTCTTAAAACAGTCTTAAACTATTTTAAATTAATATTTATCCCTCCCCATGGCTCATATGGCCTTATTACTTCAAATTTCACTAAGAAAACCCTCCTAAAACATTAAAAAAACACTAAAACAAAGCCTAAAATCTATGGGCAGCAACTATACTTCTTCAATGATCCCTTAAGCTTGGTCTTTTGCTTCCATAAAGGCTTGTGCTTTTCAATCCACTGAAGAGCTACCTCATCAAAAACATTGGGATCAGAAGGATTACATGAAGCATTACTTAAAAGTACACCTGGATCTGGTTTGGAAGATGTGATTGGACAGCATCAGGGATAGACTTGTAACTCCTTTCTATGTGAAGCTGTACCATCAAGTTATAGTGTAGTATTAGAAGAACCAAGCATGGGGAAATGTGACAAAGAACAAAAAAACAACAAAAACAAAATGGGGTATCCTCAAAAAATGAAATATCCTTTTTAACAGATCATCGACTAGAAGAGGGATTATAACTCTTTTTCCCTTTTGGAGAGCTAGAATACCCAAGAAAAACACATTTGAAGGCTTTGGGATCAAGCATAGTATGAGAAAATCCATGACTATGAAAGTGCTCCTGAAAATTTTAAGAGGAATTGGAAAAAGCACGATTAGGACAAAGAACTTTACATGGAAATTTGAAGTCAGGTGCCTTTGAAGGAGTTTGATTAATGAGAAATCCAGCTGTGAATCCCGCTTTGGACCAGCAACCTTTTGAAACATTCATTTCAAGTAAAAGAGCTAATGCCATCTCCATTTAAGTGTTTGTTAAGACTGTTTTGCTACCCCATTTTGTTGTGGGATTCTAACATACAATGTTTGATGTTCAATTTCTTTTTCTTTAATGACTTCAAACCACTCTAAGCATACTCACCACCATTATTTGAACAAAGTACTTTAATCTTCTTATCAAACAGAGTGGGTACCATGTTGTAGAAGGTTTTAAAATTGGAATAAACTACATCCTTCTTACGCTTCAACTACACCCTGTACATCTAGTACAAACATCCATGAAGTGACATAATAATTTCATCCCATTATAAACAATGTAGGTGTTGATGAAGAACGACAATGTTAGCCCAGTGGCAGACTTCACACTGGAATTCAGATAATAGCTTAAGTAATGTCGGAAATACCAGTTATAAATGCTGAAAAAAATGTGCCCCAAACATACTTGCCAACACATTCTATTGCTAGCCTGCAACTGAGATAGGGTAGAGTCAAAAAGGTATAAACTGCCTTCCTTACGACCACTGCCTATCATCTTCTTGGTCACTAAATCCTGAAAAATACAATGAGTGGAAAAGAAAGTGACAGAATAGTTCAAACATTTTGTAGAACTTACTGACAGAAACAAGACTGTTATTGAGGTTAGGTACATGAAGATATGTCTAAGGATGGTTAGGACTACATTGATGGTTCCCTTTCCAGCAATCAAGGAGAGTAATTCATCAGCAAGTTGGACATTATTTTTTTCTGAACAAATAGAGTAGGATTAAAACAAAGAAGGCATACCAGTCATATTGAACGAGGCTTCTGAATCCATAATCCAGGAGTGAGGGGATGGAGATTGGAGACATGGAAGTGTTGACATAATGAGCAGAAGCAAATGTACCTGAATGTTGAACAAAAACAAAAGTGGAGGTGAAGGTATTAGCTGTTACTACATTCTAGTTGGGTCATTAGACATCATAGTCTTTCAAATTCTTTACTGGTGAAGAAGCCATTTGTACTGAATGTATCGGTTTTGACAGTGGGAGTGTCAACCACAATACTTAATTGGCTAGTCTGATCTGTAGTGGTTGCATTATTAGCTGAGTGGATTCTTCCTTTAGAGAACTTTGCTGAACAACCAATGAGATCCTAGCATGTCTTACATGTATGCCTTGAGCTTCCACAATGGTCACACCTCATATTCCCTCTTTCATCTGGTGTCATATAGCTCTTAAACAGCTGCTTTCCTTCACCTTCCTGCTTATTCACTACCATAGCTGAGCGATCATGTGGTATACTCTGTAGGCCCATGGCACTATGTCTACTCTCTTCACTTGAGATATAAGAGTTAACATTGTTGAGAGAAGGCATCTCTATTAAGAATCTGAAAACAGGCTAATTAGAACTCTGAATTAAGACCCATTAAGAACTAAAAATTCACTATCTTGATATGTTTTCTGAACTGTGCTCCATCCTTGGCACTCTCCCATTCAAAGGAGTGGTGGTAATCCAGTTCTTCCTATGTGCCCCTTAGACAAGTAAAATATTCAGCAAGAGTTTTCTCCCCCTTTCATAGAGGAGATGTTTCCTGCTCAAGTTGATATATGTGTGCAATGTTCTGTTGTTGAGAGTAAGTTTAAGCAACATACTATTTATGTATCCCATCTTTCCTTTACAAGTGATATACAACCTTGTAGACTGAGCCCATTCTAGACAGTTTGTGCCATTCAATCTTAGTGTAGTGAACTGTAAACTAAGGTTGTCATTATGACTACCCATAAATGACCCAACACCAGAACCACCTTTAAAGTTGGATGACCCTGTATTTTGACTTCTGATAGATATATTGATTCAATCAATAACAAAAATCTGAATTTCTCTCCCCCTAGTCTCTACACCAAAAAACTGTTCACGTAAATTGTGCCAAGGTATCATTTGAGTATTCAACCAAATAAGTAATAGGCTTACTTTTCACAAAATCACCCATTTCATCTCTTAAAATTTTAGAAGCTTAAGCAGTTCTAACTTCTACATACACCAGCATAATATTCCTGATTCCATTCACCAAATACTATTTTAACATGACATGGACTGCAATGCATGGGCAGCAAATATTCTAGAGAGGAATCATCACAAATCCTTCGTTTCTTCTCCAATCTCCACCAAATCAATTTCAAAAGTTCTTGAAATTTGAAAGACTTGGAACAATTGATTTAACTCATTAAACAAGACCCAAAGAACCCCCCAAATACCCCAATTGATTCAAAACTGTATATTTTATCCACATTCGGTCGAGTGGCTGAAACATCATTGTAAACTTCAAAAGGCATTCTGAAATAGATATTATAAATCTCAGAGAATGATATTCTATCAATTTGTACATTCCCTTAGGGATTTTGTGCTATCCATATGTGAAAAGTTTCATGGTGAATAGTACCATGATAAACAATGTCACAGTGAATAATAAACTTGCTTTGATACCCAGTTAGAATTAACCTTACTGTGCTAATGGAGAGAAAAGAAGAAAAAAATATGAAAAGGAGAAATCATGTATTGCTTTTCCACAGCCCCACATTTCTTTTATATATATATATATATATATATATATATATATATAGAGAGAGAGAGAGAGAGAGAGAGAGAGAGAGAGAGAGA
>JAOXJP010178980.1:0-12502 GCA_025762735.1 Platanus orientalis
TCTCACCCTCCTTAGTACCTAACTTATGATAAAGGTCATCATATGCCTTGAATTTTGCATCGCTTACAGCTTTCTTAACTTCTTTTTTAGCATTTTTATATTTTTCTGTCTTGTGAACTTTTCAGAAAATGACTGAGACACAGTTTTACAAATTACAACAAACTAAAATTTCTTCAGTTGGACAATGGTGGCGAGTTTATTTTTCGTCTGATCTCACTACACACGGTATTGAACACCAAACTTTTGT
This sequence comes from Platanus orientalis, assembly GCA_025762735.1. Lineage (NCBI taxonomy): Eukaryota > Viridiplantae > Streptophyta > Magnoliopsida > Proteales > Platanaceae > Platanus > Platanus orientalis. The sequence goes on from JAOXJP010178980.1 coordinate 248, forward strand.
TTTGTTTTGTTTTGATGTATTTCAGACTGCAACTTATCTCATTAATCATCTACCCACTCATGTTCTTAACTTAAAATCTCCATTGGAAGTTTTGTGCAATACTCTTCTTCTTCATCTTTCCATTCCTCTTAAGGTTTTTCGGTGTGCGTGTTTTGTGCATATTTCTAAGTCCAACCGTTCTAAATTAGATTCCAAGTCCTTAAAATGTATTTTCATGGGTTATGCGTTTAACCAGAAGGGATACAACATACAAGTGTTATCATCCTCGATCCCGTATACGTTTTTGATGCAGGACAACCTTGAGAAAACTTTGATTCCTAGGGGTAATGGGCCCACACTAGGCTAGAAGTAGCCTCAATCAGGTCTATGACAAGATCACGTGTAGGAAAGATTTTCACCAACAAAAATCAATTATGGCCATGGGTTCTTGTGGTACAACAATATGCAATAGACCCTGACTTAGGCTAGGGTGTTTGGATGGGGCTGAAACTTTGTAGGTCAGTAAGCCTTTAAGGGGACAACACTTCTATAAAGCTCCAATGAAAACAGAATAGTTTAAGGTATCGAAATGGGAAAACTTAAGCTTGCTGTCTGGGATTCTAGATGATCAACAACCCAAAAGGGTAATGGGGTGATTCCTAAAACAAATACGATAGAACAAAGTGTGGAGATGATGTAGAAGTTGAATAAGCTCACAAACCGAAGTATACCCACCACCATACATCCAGTACTTGATAAAGAGTAAGAAAAACACACAACAGTAATAAAGATGGAGGAGAGAACACAATAGCACTTTTAACCTTGAAGAAATCCAATCACATGCACCATAAAACAAACTTCCAAAAAATTCAAAAGGAAGAAATAACTATAACTAAAAAAATTCTTAAGCCAATCTATTTACTGAATTGTGGGGACTGAGTCTTTTTAAATAACTTACAATACTCTTGAAACTAGTAACCCCTATATCGTTGGGAAGATCATCCAACTAGCTTATAAGTTTCTACTTGTATCAAGGAATTGTATGATTTGTAAGATAAGTTATTCAAATATGTTGGAAAAAATGGGCATAATTTCACTTATACAGAGGAGTTTTGTATTCTAACAACCAAATCTGAACTACTTTGTCAAAGACTTCTCAAGGAAGATGTGTTAGATGAAGCTGCTGAGGAAGATGAACCCATTGAAGGACCATCCTGCAAGGTCTCAAAATTTAAAGTTTCATATTGTAAACCTGATTCAAATCTTCTGAAATTTTAACCATAAGACTCTAATATAGGTCATAATTTACTTGTAAAATTTTGTAAGTTTTTGAGGCACAACCAGGGGTATTTTGGTAATAATGGGTTTCTGTTAGTAGACCCAGAAGTGTGGAAGCAGTAAGGGGATAGGAAGGTCTATGTGGAAGGTGGTTCCGACAGCATTATGTTGGGCTGTGTGGGAACTGGGAAGAGAGAAATAGGAGAATGTTCGAAGACTCTTCAAAATTGCATTGGATGATCATTGATGCCACTCTTTTGAAGCTGTATATTGGGTGTTTGTTGGTCAGAATCGGGAGGGGCCCTCTTTCCGTTATTGGATTTTTGATTGAGATTCTTTTATCATGTAGCCCATTAAGAATGTTTTTTTCCTTCTTCTTGTTTGTTATCTTCCTCTTTTTTGGAGTTGGTTGTTGTTGGATGGTTGAGCATGTCTCATGCTTTTAGTGCTTTTGGCACCTTTTAATGAATTTTCTTATTTTCTCAAAAAATACCAAAATTGCCCTTTTGCGTTATTTCTTTCTTTTTTCTTACCCTTTTCTATCCTAATCTATTTTAGCTTCAATTCCTTCATTCTATTCTTCAAATTTTAAAATTTATGGCTACATGTGTGATTTAAAGATTAATTATTTGTGGATCAAAGTGTGTTCTTGCTTCCGTTATTAAATTGATGATTCTTTGAGACACTTGATGGTATCCTACAACAAATTTGAGCATCCCCTCTATTTTGTTGCATTAATTTTACTATCAGAGCTTTCATACTACATTTTGCTTAGCCAAATCATGAAATTTCAGAAAATAAAAGGTTTTTTAATGGAGGCTTTGATGAAAACCAACAGGGAATCTTTAGTGGAAGAAGAAGATAAGTAAGAATATAGGAGAAGGGAAAGAGAAGAAGAGACTAAGAGAAGAGAAGATAGGAGAGATACCGAGGAAAGAAGAGGTGATAGAGAGAGGGAGGGTGAGAGGTACTCACATGTGCAATTTGGTGTGCTATAATCCACATGGAGAAAAAGGGGAGACTAGGAGATGGCATCAACCCTTGGAGAAGAGAACATGGCTACAACCACACCTTAGGAAACCACTCAATTATTCAACACAATTTTTAAAATTCTTCACTGTAAAATATGGGGAAGGGTGCCTTTAAATAGACTTATACAACTCAAAATGATAGAAACTTGTTAAACTTAGAAACTTCTAAAAACCTAAGAGACTTGATAACCGAACTTTCCTGAACTCTTAAGACTTCTAAATAATCAACTTTCCTAAAATTTGAACTACTAATGACTAGGAAACAAAGTGGTTTTCTACCAACTTGTATGGGGCCCTCTTTGTTGACTTTGGGGCCTCACTAAATGACAGAATAATGAGCTGTAAACTGGCACACAAATTTCCCCACATTGCTCTTGGCTTTTAGCCTACATAAGACCCATGCATAAAAGAAAGTTTAAAGTATCATAGGCACAAAAAGGCCTTATTACAAAAAGTACCCACCCCTTAGACAAATTAAAATTAACCCATTCATCTTACAAAACTTGAACTTTACTCTCTTGTGTGGTGGTACATACAAGAGTCTTTTCTTGTTGTCCACATCAGGGAGTGTTGGAAATTTGAGAGTATAAGATGAGGGCATTAAGTATTATGGGTATTTGTGTGCTGTGTATCGGTACACACAGTATTTGTGAGGGACATAATGGTATTTTTATATTTATAAATAGAAGGTCATACGTATAAGAGAAATCCGTAATCTGTCAATATGTATGTGCCCCCTTTCTCAATTTTTCTTCTACTTTCTCTCTTCTTCTCCATTCTTTTTCATAATTCTTCCAGGTTACTGTACATCTATAGAAACAACTACCTCGTGTTTTTTTTACTCAACAAAATGGGGTAGCTAAAGGCCACAATAGGCATCTTTTGGGTGTTACTTAGGCTCTTCATTTGGGTATGCATGTTTCAAAAACATTCTTGTTTGCTCCTTTTTTGGGAATACAGCTGACCTTCCTTCCAAGTGTATAGAAAAGCCAAAAAAATTGCTTCTTTTTTGGGCTAGGAGATGTAAGGAATGTGATAACAATCAAAAGAGAGGCTTGTTACGGGATTGGCACTCAGCCGTTGGTTTGCTTTAGTTTTGTTTTCTTTGCTTTTTTGTTTGGCTGTGAGGTGGATGTCTTATCTCCTCCCCCCATTTTATTTTTGTATTAATAAAATTATTTTTTCTTATAAAAAAAAAAAAAAATTCTGGCCTGAAGCTCTTCTAATGGCATCTTATATCATTATTCATTAACCACATGCCTTCTCATGTTCTTAATTTCAAAACTCCATTTGAAGTCCTGTGTCCTCGTCATCCTTTGTTTTTGGTTACTCCTGAAGTGTTTGGATATATTTGCTTTGTTCATACACAACAACGAGATAGGACCAAATTGGATCCAAAGGCGTTGAAGTATGTATTTCTTGGGTACCCTCCATAGGTAGGGTGAATTGATTATTTGATGTTTAGTCTATATTTTGAATAACCATATGTCGAGTGAATTAAGGACAAATTTTTCATTGTGTTTGTGTGTCTGTGAAGTAGCAAAGTGAAGGTTTAATTGGTTATGTTTTATTTTATAACATTGAAAATATCAATAGCTATGTATTTACGCTATAGGTTTTAATTATCCTTATTATTTTTTCTATGCAATGGATTTTCTTTGTTATGAGATTATGATAATAGCTTGTAGAGCTGTGGATGTCCTTTATGCTGCTTATCTCTTAGCTTATTATAATGATTCTTTTGGTTGTGTAGGTTAATGATGCAGTCCTTGCAGGCGATAGTACCCTTGTTTCATGTTCTTCAGACACCACCCTCAAGGTTCATTAGTCTTGGTAAATTATTGTTGGTTTTGCAGTCTATGCTGTATTATTAACTTCATTGTTCTGTTCTGATATACCAGACATGGAATTGCTTATCTGATGGGACTTGTACCAGAACTCTCCGCCAACACTCTGACTACGTTACTTGTCTCGCTTCTGCTGAAAAAAATGTAATTTCTTACTCAATTTTGGGGACCTTCTTAAGTGCATTGCATGGAAATTCCTTTTGATTGAAGAAATACTGTTTATGTTTCATGTTAGATTTGATAATCCAGGATACACTTTGCTGCATTACTTTTTATTTGGTCACTATGAGTTTCTGATCCTTTTATAGTGTCATACATTTTAGAGCAATATCGTTGCCTCTGGTGGCCTTGGTGGGGAGGTTTTCATATGGGATCTTGAAGCTGCACTTGTTCCAGTCTCGAAGACAACTGACATGATGGAGGATGACTGTTCAAATGGTATAAGTGGTTCTGGGAACTCTGGGCTGCCCATTACAAGTTTACGTTCTATGAGTCCAAGCAGTGGCATTTCTCCCCACACTGCCCAGCCACATGGATATGGTCCTGTAGCTGCCAAAGGCCATAAAGAGTCAGTGTATGCATTAGCAATGAATGATGGTGGAAGCCTACTTGTTTCTGGTGGAACTGAGAAGGTATATTGTGATGGTAAAAGTTATTTTCTCGACCTTGTTTTGTTCTACTATGTATTACTATAATCTAATCATAGATATGTTTTTACCTATGTTTCTTGACCATATCATTTAGATTGATAAATGATTTGGAAATTCATGGCTATGATATTTTTAGAGGACCATCTTCCTCATTACCTTATTCTTCTCTGTAGGTTGTGCGTGTGTGGGATCCTAGAACTGGTTCAAAGACAATGAAGCTAAGGGGGCATACAGATAACATAAGGGCTCTGCTTCTTGATCCTTCTGGCAGGTTGGTTGAGCAGAATTTTCAGTGTATTTATCCATTTATTCTTTTATCCATATCAGCAAAAAATTTATTCTACTGATTGCAGTTTCCATCGACATTAAAGAAACAAGATGCTTTCTCTTGCTATGTGTTTTAATTTTTATTTTTGGGGGTGGGGTTTTCTATTAGGCTGAAACTTGCCAAATGAAGAGAGAAAAAAAGGAGAACACATGTGATGCTTTTGGTTTGCTGCCTAAGCTGTCATGTGTTAGATTTCCAGCCCACAAAGAATCATTTCTTTGCATGACTTGTCCATCAAATCTGTCCCCACAACAAAGCCTTGCCCAACTTTTGTTGTCTATAACATTCCTGTTTTGCCATTCCAATATATGTGAGATCATGTCTTACACACACACACACACACACAATTTTTTTTTTTAATATTCTTCTCACCTTTATAGGGCCTCCAATTTTCACCTAATCATTACTCAGTGATGAAGCAGTCATTTTTATTCATTGCACTAAATTCCCTCGATTACATTCAAATTTAAATGAATATTGCTTGACTATCACATTCCATGTCGTGATCTGCTACTCGATCCACTTTTGAGTTGTCCTCTTTGTGAACTTGTCAATCAACTTGAGTTTTTCCATTTAAGTTTCGTAGATTCAAAGAGAAGCTATTGGGGGCGTCACATCTTGAACCCGGCCCAATAATAAACTCGGCAATGAACCGGATTCAGATCTTGACCATTGATACTTTACCTTTTCTACATAAACATCTCGTATCAGTATCATGGTCATTCAATTCATTTTTCATTCAATTTCATTTACCTTGTCAATCATTTAGATATCTTTGGATTTCTCTTATAAAACATAGCGTAGCAGAAGCATAAACATTCTTATACACGTCTTTTCAATCATTTAGAAATGTGCAGCTGAAATAAACTACTTTCATTATCCATGCCCTCAGCTATGAGTACATACCATAAGATAGCATAACAGACTAAAGAAATTTCACTCATCATAAGCAAGGAATTTCAAGTTCCATGTCTGACATTTAAGGAAGATCCATTCAGTTTGTGAACTAATATCAACTACATTGTTCCAAAGAAAATACATCAAGTTCCATTTAAAAAAAATATCTCTCTGCTTTTCATTCACTCTCTTACTCGCTTTTCTATCTTTAGTCCGCACTTTATTACTTGTTCATTCTCCTTTATCTATGGGATGTTGTCAATTTCAGGTGAGCTTGACAGGCTTAATAGGTATACATGTAAACCATACCAAATAGAGTCCAAAAACATATGGTTTACAATAATAAGGTAAAACATGCATGTGAGCATTCCATACTCTAACCATAATCAATAGCTCAAAGATCAATAATGCTAAAGATAACATTTTAGTTCATGGATGATGATTACAAATAAGAGTTAAAAGCCATGAACCATAGAGTAATATAGAGTCAATGGTTCAATAAACATAACAATATCACATTCTCTTGTTAAACTTAACGTTAATCAATGATTCAATAACTATATTCGATCTTTTCATACAATTTCATATTTCTTGTTGTCAATTAATTCATATACTCTTAGATGTATCAATGAGTTCAATGTTAGTTCACATCTTACTATGATATTGGCCACAATGATAAGTCCCAAAACAATGTTTAGATGATTTAATAATTTAATAGTCAATATTCAAATGATTCAATGGTTTAATAGCCAATGTTCGGTGATTCGATGATTCAATAGAGTGAACAATATTTCCATTGTTGTGACCCAATGAAAAGTCCCAAAACGATATTCACACGAGTTCAATGAGTCCAATGTTCAAAGGGTTTAAAGAGTCCAAAATAATAAATGAATCAATCTCCATTGTTGTGATCCAATGGAAGGTCCCAAAACAATATTCAAAGGAGTTCAATGAGCCAATACAATAATCGAATATCATCTCCATTGTTGCGATCCAATGGGAGGTCCCATATAGATTACCAACTTGGTTCTCTTTAACTTACCACTGTAGCGACCTAATGGCAGGTTCTAAATAATGTTTTATTGTAGCGATGGAAGGTCTCGTATATCCCCTTGTAGCAACCCAATGGTAGGTCTTAAATAGTTTACCATTGTAGCGATCCAATGGTTGGTCTCAAATAATATTTCATTGTAACGACCCAATGGAAGGTCTCATATTATGCTCTGAATTCGATAGGACAACTTAGAGAGTGGCTAAAGTTGGAATGACATCAAGGCTTACCCATCAGTGCCAAAAAGTGAAACATCCCCCAAAAAAGTGTATATCACTTTTTTGGCGTTGATGTGTCAGTCCTAATGTCATTCCAACTTTAGCCACTCTATAAGTTGTCTTACCAAACCCAACCTCCCCATATTACTCCTTGTAACGACCCAATTGTAGGTCCCAAATAGTTCAATGATATCCAAAAGATTTAATACGATAATCATATGAGATGGATCAAATGATATCAATAGACCAATAAAGAAACTTTAGTGAAATGATGAAGGAAAGCTAAGATTCAATAACAATTCAATTCTTTTCAATACATGGAGTAAGATTTATGACCATTCAATTAATTCAATGAAAAATTAAATAATGTTCGTATTTCATCTTGTTAGTCATGTTCAAATCAATTCAAAACAAAATATCGCATTAGATTCAATCTTTTTGAGCAATATAGCTCGGTCTTGGTCATAAATTGATCTATAATCATAAATCTAAATTTATGAGATGATTTCATTGGTTCTAATCATCAATTTGATCAAAATTTATATTCAATTATTCAATGTTCACATGTCTAGATCATATTTGTTCAATCAAATCGAAAGAATTCATAATTTCATAGTTTAAATGATTTTTCATCTCATGTAATCTTTAATTAGTTCAAAGGAATTGAGATACTTAATCAATTGACCATTCATCATAGTTCATATGTGAAATTGAAGGTCAATTAATAATTAAATTCAATGATAATCACTTTTTCATATTCAATTTCAATGTAGATCAAAGGATTTCACATATTCTTGTAGAATTCAAATGAGGTTCATATAGATCTTTCATGGCTTTGTTCACAATAGATGAATCATGGAAATTCATATCAATACAATTATAGATCCATATAGATCTTTCATGGCTTAGTTTATAATAGATGAATCATGGAAATTCATAGCAATACAATTATAGATCCATATAGATCTTTCATGGCTTAGTTTCTAATAGATGAATCATGGAAATTCATATCAATATAATTATAGATCCATACCAATTATATATTTAAACATGAGAATTCCAAGAAAACTTTATGGATTTATCAATAGAATGGAAGGTGAGATCAAAAACTTCCATAGATTCAAATAGATAATGAATTCACAATGAATTTTCATTAACACATTAAATCTAGCAAATTCGAAACAAAATTGAGAAGAGGGAATGTGTACAATCTACATGTATGTAGTATACTTATACAAGCTTTCTTCTTCTAGATCTCCTTCATCTCTTTAAAATTCTCCAATCATTTCCAAATTTTAGATCTCTGTAATATGTATGATGATTCACCATAAGAATCATGAAATTATCAACATAATTCACAAAATATTTCTCAATCTACCACGGATGAGTTAAGACTTACCAATTTGGGGGTCCTTCTGTTTCCTTTCTTTTGTTTAGAATTCAAATGAGGTGTTTTTTAGGCATATATTTTGTCATCTAAGGTCCTCATAAGTTTTGAGAGTTTTCCTCATGTGTTGGACACATTTTGGGGTGGAAAAATCGTAAAAATGCACATTTTTCGGATTTTTCAGCGTTTTTTAGGTCGTACTGGTCATAGGGGCTTCTATGACCGGTCATGGGGTCTTTATGACCGGTCAAACATAAGGTTCTATTGACTAAATTGGGTATTTTCACTTCATGACTGGTCATTGGTCCATGATGATTGGTCATAGGTTCATCACTGGTCATCGTGAAATTTTACTGATTTTACGGTTGAGACACCTTTTACGAAAACGATCATAACTTTCTTTAGGAAACTCCGATTTGCACACTGTTCGATGCGTTGGAATGTAGACGCCTAGAGTTTTCCAATGATGTATGGTTTGTAATATGAGATTGATACAGGTTTACCTATGAAATAATCCCAAATACGTTGTCTGAGACAACTTTATAACTTGTTAAATTCATGAGTTGTCTTTACTTCTAATTTATTTTGTTGGTCCCAAACACCTCAATGGGCTTTCTAAACATATTTAAAGACCATTTTATCTTCATACATGGTTATTTGCATTTTTACTGCACTACGTGGTGTTACAAGGGGCATGATGCAGAATCAGCCAATAGGCTACGGGGTTTGTCAAATTGAGTTTCTAGACTCTTTAGGAGCAGTAATTCTTTTCCTACTTGAGTCTTTTAGATGTTATTATGAATCATATTTGTCATAATATATTTTTTTGAAAGTCAGTTTAGTTTGTCGCTTTTCTTATGACCATATTTGTAGATGTCAAAATTTCTTGTTTGGCTTGATCTTGGTGTCATTAATTTTTTTTTCCAGTTACATGTCTAAAAAACCTAAGATCATGCAAATCTGACGTGATTTGGGGAACCTATGACCAAAATATTGTTTGGTATCAGTTTGTGATGGGATTTATGTTATTTTAGAGTTTACTTTGTTAGGAGTTTATGCGGTTAGTTTCTAGGTAATTTAGGTTTGTCTAGGACTAGTAACATATTTTTGTTCATATATATATATTTAGTAGAGTAGTGTGAAGAAGAGTCGGGTTATTGAGTACAAACTTTGCTTTGAGCTTTGATTTGGTGTAGATTCTGTACTACTCTGGCTATCTTAATTCTTAAGGTGCTGATGCTTTCAATGCCTTTAGTTTCTGATTCTTAGAGTTCCATTGGTGCCGATTACGATGGGTTATCTTGGCCTTTAGGTGCTGATTACATTGGGATCATCCTCTTTTTCTTTTCTCTTCTAGATTATAAGATTATTTTTTATCTTATTATTCATCCTCACTCTCTCTCTCTCTCTTATTTTGAAACCCTCTTATCTTGGTAGTTCATGCGGAAGGGAATAATGTGGAACCAGTCAGCAGGTTATAGGGTTCACCATTTTGAGTTTCTAAAGTTTTTGTTATTTTTTTTTTGATGATTTAGTAATTTTTGTTTCTTTTAGATAGTTGTTATTATGAGTCTTATTTGTGTGTGTTTTTTTGGATATGTAAAGAAGAAATTTATTGATCAATGCAAGAAGTACAAAGCTGTATGAGAAATACAGCCTGAGGATTTCAACTAATCAGTGCTAAAAACAATGGAAGCCCAATCAAAGATAAAATTCTGAAAATGATTTCCTTCAAATTAGTCTTATTTTTTATGGGATAGTTTTTAGAAAGTCAAGGTCTCAAGTCTGCTAATTTTTTTGGGACCGTATTTTTAGGGGTCAAAACTCGTCTATTTTGCTTGATTTTGGTGTGATTAGAAATGTTTTCCAGATACCTATATAACAAACCCAATATCTCACAGTTTTGATGTGATTCAGGAAAGTATGACCAAAACAATGTCAGGGTGGGGTGCTAGAAATTTATTATACTTGGAACCATTTTTAGGTAGTTTCTAAGTAATCAAGGATTGTCCAGTGTTAGTAATATAGTTTCCCCCCCCTATAAGTATGGAGTAGATGGAGTTGTAGAAAAAACTTGTTTAAACTATTCTTTGAGCTCTGGTTTGGTGCAAACTCTGAATTCCTCTTGGTTTTTTAAGATGGTGATGCTTTCAAGGTCTCTTAAGTGTCGATTCCTGTGTGTTTGTCCTTTCTTCCCTTTTTTAAATTTTATTTTCATCTTAGTATTTCCTTTGGAAAATTTCTTTTATAAGCTATTGCCAATTTCTCTGTTTCTGTTTTTCCATATCCAACTAATCCTTTGATACTTTCTATTCACTGCTCCAATTATTTTGATGGACTATGTCAAGAAAATTCTGTTGTGTAATTCTGTTAGGTTGCTTCAATCCTACACCTTAAAAGCTCTTATTATTCTTTATAAATTCCACGATTTTCCTCTCTCTCTCTCTCTCTATACACACACACACACACACACACACACACACACACGCTTTGAAACTCTCTAATCTTGATAGTTCCTGCATCCGGGCTAGATTCGTTTTTCACTCATTGAATAATGTTGCATGATGCTCTGTTACAACCTCCCGAAGTTTAGGCACGAGAAACTTCTGTATTTGCTTTATATATTTTTCCTTCTTACATGCTTATATTGAAAAAAAAAAACACCATTGCGAACTAAGAAAAAAATTATGGAAAAGAATACAATCATACTTTGAGTACCCACCTTTTGTCCCAAGTCCAACCAATTTTAGTTCGAAAACATGTAAATCTATAGAGGATAATTTCTTTCTGATAAGTTGATAAGTTGTGGACCGCTGATTTTTCTTCCTGGATGTGCCAACACATAATACCTAGTGTCAGTAAAAGGGGACCTCACTATATCATTCTGAATTTGTTGTGCGACATTTCTTTATGGTCTTTTCGTTGCCTGAAATTTTGTCTGCACAAATCTTGGATAGTTTGTGGGGAAAAGCATAATCAAAAGTATTGGCATTGCAAGAACCAAAGAAGTATCCTGGTAACACTTCCTGGCTGACTTTCTTGAGAAGCTGCTGGGAACTTTTGTTAAGCATTAGCTGCCATTTGGACCTTTGTATACAAAACACAACTTGATGCAATCTGGCTAAGCCCAAGCTAAACAGGCCTCCAAGTCATTGCAAAAGGGGAATCCAAACTCTTTGCAAGACCATGTTCAAGAAGTCCTTTTTTAGAGATAATGAATAGAACTCACTCCAACAGGTTCATTTTCACATGGGATCCACAAAGATCCTCAATCATTTTCTTTAAGATATTTTTTCGTCATTTTCTTTTTATGGTACTTGATGCAAGCTAGGGTTTCTTTCCCTCAAAGGAACCTAGCTACATCTATGAAAGGCAATGCATTTGTTAAAAGTGAATTATCCAACTCTCCCAGAACCTTAAGGTGTTTGGAGATAAAACAACAACAACAACAAACAGCCTTATCCCAACTATTTGGGGTCGGCTACACTAATCCTGTTCTGCCATTCCGTTCAATTTAGGGCCATATCTGCCATTAAATTACAAGCTGCCATGTCCCTCCTTACTACCTCCACCCAGGTCAATTTTGGCC
>JAOXJP010178991.1:0-12502 GCA_025762735.1 Platanus orientalis
ACCCAAATTTTGACTCGGGTCATTTGATAGCATAAGGACAACATAACAACATTTAGGCATCAAGACTCTAAGCACCCATGGTTTAGGAAGAGGAAACCTAGACTTTAGGAGGTTAGGCATCCCCAAAGAAGTCTTTACAGATACTCTAGTCGCAACTGAATTAGTCAAAACACCTTATTACAGCCTGAAAAGCATCATTTCAAGACAAACCCTAATTTCACTCAAAAGCACCAACGAGACTTTGAGGGTCCATATTTTAGAACCCCATTCATGTCATTAATAAGTTTTTCACCCCATGTAAGTTTTTCTCCAGTAAAGCATCACAGATGGAAAAATTATCATTTTACCCTTCTACCTCCAAAGGCTTAATATTCACTATTTGTCATCCAGATCACTAAATTTCTTCGCCTATATAGGCCTTCTTGTCATGAAGCATCACAGATAAATAATTCTCATTTTCATCTTTTCGATTTACGGGTAAAAAATTACCATTTTACCCTTTCTACTCAAAGAATGACCCCTAGACCCTCAAAAGATCCCTAGAACCTCTCTTGTGGTCCAAATGTTGTTATTTCAGATCCTATGCATCCCTGAGCCCCCTTGCTCCATGAAACTCATCACAAGTCAGACACTACTTGAGAACAGTAATAATCAATATCTCAATCTATGATAACCCTAACAAAGAAATGACCCTTGTTAGAGCTCTCAAAAAATCATCCGATCTCCAAATTCAGAAAGGTTAGTTGCCATATCTCGGCCTCGGCCTTAGCTTCAAATCTCTAGGTCTAAGAAGAGAGTTTTAAAGTCTCAAACCTCTATAAAATCTTAAATCTTCCCCAAAAGGTCAAAAGGCTGTTTTCCCTCTTTTTGCTCTTAAAGAACTAGAATATTCTCCAGACCTCCAAATCAAGATCAGTTGGTGTCCATTTCTTCAGAATCATGAGGCCTTCGAAAAGTTATCCAAGGAGCAAGGACTTTCGTAAATTCTATCTACCAAGATTCCCTCAAATACTCCAAAAAATGCGATAAATCAAGTGTTCGATCGACTCCCGAGAGTGCATTTAAAATAAGAAATTCAATTAGTCAGTGGCTAAACCACTATAAATTCAGAGCCTCAAGACTATCAGATTCACCCTAATTTACAAAAAATCCGTGGCCCGATCAGTCATTTTTGCCCAAACCCAGAAAAAACACTTTTTGTTTGTATTTGACACGTGAAATGCCCTTAAAAGTTCTCTCGAGCTTAGAATACAACAAAGTTAAAGCCATTTTGTCAATCTTGCTCCTACTCTTAATAAAGCATTTCATAAATCCCTAGTTCAGGAAATGTTTGGCCATTCAATTTCACCTGGCTTCAGGTAGCTATAGAAACCCAATTTGTTCAAACGATTTTGCTGCAAAAGACCCTTGGCAGCTGCTCGAGAACCTAGTGAACAATCTATCAGTTTCTGTAGCTCTAAGATTTCGTAAACTTCAAATCCCCCATATATGACCTAAATTAGCATTTTATAGAAAAACTAGTAGTATTCCTTATACAATTTTGTCAAACCGCTCGAAAAATGGTTTTTGACATAATTTTCTGCTCAGGTACCGTAATCTTGCATAGTCATCAATTTTACCATATTGCCCTTTCAAACTACATGTGAGCTTTTTTGGCTAGAAAACCTTGATTTCACCCCCTTACCCTTTTCGTAATTTGGTTGACTGGACCAGGACGACTGGAGCATCTGTGACTTCTAAAATTGACACTGACTAGGCCAACTTCTGAGCTCAAGAGCTCTCACGGAGTGACGATAGCGAGAGGGTTCAAAAGAATAAAAAATTGGATATTATTTCAAATGAGTTAAAAATGAGATATTTTGCATTTAATGCATCCTCCTCTTTACCCCATATTTGAAAACCTTTGGATTGAAATCTTCTGATTCTCTCTCTTACCCTCCACCCTAGGATTGGGGAGATGAATTTCAAATCCTTAAAGTGTCTCCCACAGCCCCCCATCAAGCACCTTTAACACCCCCTTTTAGATTTGAATCGAATGGGAGTATGCCAAAGGGCATCTCCCATGGCACCCATATGTCCGTCCCCATCCAACCTCAATAGCACACATTTTATCTCACCATCCATTGAAGTAGCACAGACCTAATCAAACCATCCACATTGCCATGCCACCTATCCATGCCCCTCCCCTCAAATCAATCTCAACGCTTCATTCAAATTCAATCCTAGCCCTCCACCTAGTTTAGGATAGGGATCATCGTAGCCCTCCATCTAACAATCCTTATCTCCAATCTCCACCCTCAATTACATGAATTTGGAGCTATAAATAGCCCCAAATTTGTGCTCAACAGGGTTAGCAACAAAAAAACCCCTAAGTGTTGAGAGAAAAAGAGGAAGAAAAAGAGGAAAAGTTTAAGTTCCTTCAACCCCAAGGCTAGGTAAGCCCAAACCCATGCTTAGATCATTTTCCCCTTTAACATATGTGAATTTTGATTACTGTTATGCTATCCAATTTATGTTGGAGTACTACTTTAATTTGGGTTACACAGTAGAGGCTCAATTGCTTTTATTTTTTACCCTTTTTCATATTGATTTTCGTATGATTTTTTAAGATGGATGATTGAGCCCAAATTTTACTATGTTAGACTAGACACAACATGATATGCTGTATGTAATTTTATGAATTTATCAGCTGTGAAAGGCCTCGAAATGACCTTCCAAATAGACTCCAAAAAATGAGTCTTTTGAGACTTAGTTTTGAAGAATATTTATCGATATTTGTTTAAATTTTGTATTCATGATAGGAAGCCAAATTTTTTATATGTTGTTCATATATGTATTACTTTATAGCATGCCAAATTTCATAATTTTCTCATATGCCTAAGGGTTCTAAATGGCCAAAATCAGGTTGCTGGATTTTGGTCCTAGGCCTAACACCTATTTTTAAGAGAATTAAAAAATAAGCGTTGGAAAAATAGGCATATGAATAAATAGGCATTAGACAAGTTTAGACTTATTATATATGATTGGAAAGATCTCTCTCTCAGTTTTTCAAATTGATCAACCATGCTCAATTTAGAATTTTATGGAGAGAGATATGTCTTCCGGAGTACAAACTGTCCATACCCAACGCCTGTTTTTTAATCTATTAAAAAATAAGCGTTGACAGCACAAACAGGCGTCAGTTTGAAAAACAGGCATCAGACAAGTATAAACTTATTATATATAGTTGGAAGGATCTCTCTCTCTTAGCTTTCCAAATTGACCAACCATGCTCAATTTATAATTTTGTGGAAAGAGATATGCCCTTCGGAGTACAGACTGTTCATACCCAATGCCTGTTTTTTAATCTGTTAAAAAATAGGCGTTGACAGTACAAACAGGTGTTAGTTTGAAAAATAGGCGTTAGACAAGTATAGACTTATTTTATATGGTTGGAAAGATCTCTCTCACAGCTTTCCAAATTGACCAACCACGCTCAATTTAGAATTTTGTGGAGAGATATGCCCTCTGGAGTGCAGACTATCCAAACCAAACGCCTGATTTTTAATCTATTAAAAAACAGGTATTGACAAGGAATATAGGTGTTGGAGAAAATCAGATGTTGAGATCTAGGACCTACCCCAGTAAACCCTGACCTTCTCTAAAGCCTATATACACAGGTAATTGATATCTTGGAATTCATACACGTGCTTAGGCATCTCTGTGGACCCTGTTTACAGGCGTCAAGATGAATTTTAGGTGTTTGATCTATGAAGGTCAAATGAAATACAACTTTAAATCAATTCATTCCATAGACATACTTTAGGAATCCCTTCATTGTAAATGTCTCTTTCAGCTTTCCTACAATCATAGTAGAGTTGACTATACGCTTGTGATCTTCAAGTGTATCAGATACTCGAACTTTACTTGGGAGACAACACTTGGGTTATGGCTGTTACGTTAGTGTGACCAAGTTGAGTCAACTTACTCGTTCACTACATTTAACCTGTCCCGACCTTTTATGGTATTCACCTTGCCTTAGGGTCATGTTACAAATGGTTTGCGACCCAAAGGCCCTGAGACTTGCCCATAGCCCAATTAGGTTCTTAAAATCATGCACATTGGTGCAACATTGCCCGACCCCCATTTAGCTAACTTGTCTACATTTTGCAGCAATGCGGAGTATTCTGTAAGTTTACAAACAATCTAAAATGAATCTACGCTACATCACTCTCATAGTTAGACGTATTTGATTACCGAGATTGGCACACACAACAAACCCCTAGAACTACATGCAGTTTGATCCCGACAAAACCCTAGGAACACTTGAACCACCAGATTGGGTATATAGGCAACTCAAGACTGTCTCAGGTACAGCTACAATGATCACACCACATGGGTGGTCTAAGACCTATAGTTTTACATTTAACAAGTATAGACTTTAGCATAATTCAAAACATGTATGAATGAGAAAAGATACCCTGAAAAGGGTGTATTTGGGATGCCTAACACCTTCTCCAAATGCAACTAAATAACTTACCCTTTATCTCAAGAATGTAGACCAGTATTAGGAGTTAAATCCCTAGACCTTCGGGTCTAGACTTATCATCTTCCCTAAAGAGGAGAACCGACGTCTAACTCCGTCGGTTAACCCTAAGTTAATGGTGACTCCCAGAGCCTAACCCTCTTTTAAAATAGTTAGCGACCTTTCACACATCGGCATCACGCACCGAAGAGAGGGGCCCGAAAACCACAGACGGGCGGGGGAATCCAAACCCCTCCCGAATGTAGATGTCCACAATCGCAAATTGATTCAGTGCAACGGAAGGCTTATGAATGAAATCTAAACGTCGTTTCCAGTACCACAAGATTTTAAGGCTTGTTGAATCCATCTGTGTTGCCTGATTGACCATCTAATACGAATCTTGCTCAAAATTTAAAAGATTTTAAAATAAAAGTTAAGATTCCCTAAAACTTGATTTGTTAGATTTAAATAATCGGACCCTATATCATAGGGTCTTGAGACATTCTAAGCACATATATGATGTCTGATTGATCATCTTTTGTCTTTTAATCAAATTTTGAAAGATTCCACATTAAGGGCTAAGATTTGCTGAAACATACTATGATGGAATTTGATGATCAAACATTTTGTCTAAAGACTTTGGACTGCTCCGAACACATTCGTAACACACGATTAGTCATCTAATGCTTGTACCATGATATTCAACAATCCACCTTTGATAAGAGATAAAATCATAATTTTCAATATAGATGTGACCGAACTTGGAACAACCCTTCAGAAAACTATGAGATTAGAAGAAATGATAGGAAGATGGGAAAAGTAGGTCCAACAAAAATAATAGAAAAAAATCAAGAGTTTAGGGTGCCAAATTAAGAAATAACGAAAATGGCCTAAAAATGAGGGGTCATCTAACCAACCCCCTTGTTTTCCTAGGATGCCTATGGTCCATTCTTTGGATCATTTTATCTATTGTTGTGCTTGATTTTCTTCCTTTTCTGTGATATAAACTATGTATCCTCCCGCTAAGCTCATCAAACTTACCTTAAATGACACCCCATTTCAAATGAGAAGTAGGAGAATAGGTACAATTTGGGTTGCAGGCATGAACAAGTTGGATGGCCTAGCCGGTATTTTACATTTCAATTTTAATTCACTCATTGGTCAGATGATGTATTCACTTGAGTTCTTTAGATGTGCTTACTTGGGCGATGATGTATATATTGTTATGGGTATGTTGAAACCCTTTCATCTTAGACCCTTAAAAATATTTTGGATATAATGTATATATATATTTCTACTATGCTTGATTTAGTTTATGGTTACTATTATTCTACTATAATGTGATTGATTAATTGGTGAAGCTAAATGGATGTTAAGAAAAATAATAAATTTATATGGAAAGTGATATGTGACTAAGAAAGTAGTGTGTCACACTCCGAGAACAAGATCTCTTGCCATTGAGATACGGGTTTGGGATGTCACCCAATGTCACAGATCCGGATTCCGGTCATGATATCAAGAACACCATTTGAGATACAGGTTCAGTGTGGGTCCATGTTCTTTTTGTGTGGGGCCCACACCCCTATGAGGGGGTGATCCCTGAATAGAGGATTTTGTCACTTAACCAAAACCCTTTTTGGTAATTCACTCTTTAAGTTAAGGCCATAAGGATCTCCTACACCCAATTAGGGGTGGCAATTCGTGTTGGCGGGTCATGTTCGTGTCGTGTCGTGATAAGGGTATAACACTATATAGCTCAACCCTAACCCGACCCATTTGTTAACCGTGTCAAAACAAGTTGATCCGCTTCGACCCGAAACACGTTTACAGTCAACCCTAACCTACTTATTTCGTGTCAGGTGTGCGGCTTAAGTGGTAATTAATGTTGATGGGTCATATTCATGTCATGTCAAGTTAGGGGTATATGATTATATGGCTCAACCCTAACCCTACCAATTTATTAATCATATTAAAGCAGGTTAACCCACTTTGACCCAAAATGTGTTTACTGTCAACCCTAGCCCGGTTTATTTCGTGTCAGGTTCACATGTCGTGTCAAACATTGCCACCCCTACACCCAATTTGTTTGTTGCCACACAAAAGGGGTAGAGTATGTAAGGTTAAATTTGTAAAAACAGTTTCCAAATGTAAAGGTAGGTATCCAAAAAAAGGGCTGTATAATGTTGAAACCATCAAAAAAGTGTTCAAATGAACATTTGCTCCTTGGCACCAACTTTTAAAAAAAAAAAACTTGTCAGCCTGTGGTGTGGGGACATGAGGGAACAGACAAATATGGGTTTAGGAGATTCTTTTAATTTCAATACAACTGACCGCAAATCCCCACACAATAATGGCACTTCAGTAATTCACCACCCTAACTAACCCTAACCCACCAAACACTATAAATTAGGTGGGAACGAATCTTGTGAGAACTGTGAAAACGCCATCAGGGTGCGGACACATCAGTGCCAAAAAGTGATAAGTGCCCTCCCAAAAGTGCAAATAACTTTTTGGTACTGATACGTCAGTCCCTCTGGTGCCATTTTCACGGTTCTCACGAGATTCATTTGCACATACCCAAACCCCTACACTACACACACCAACTTCCCTCTGCCTTCACCTTCAAATCAATCTTCCTCTCTTTTACCAAAATAAATAAATAAATTCTTAGAGACAGATATGGTGTCCATCGACAAATTCAGATTGAACGCGGAGATCTATTAAACAAATTCCTGGAAATGGTGTGAGAATTTGGTTCCCAGGATTTGGTGTCCCTGACATGTCCCTGCTTCCAGGGGCACACATCACATCAAGAAGTGATTTACACTTCCCTAGAAAGTGTAAATCACTTTTTGAAGTGATGTGTCACTCCTGCATGGGGGCAGATTAGGGAGATCTTAGGAGGGAGCACCAAATCCCAGCCAGGAATTTGGGGAAAACATGGCAAAAGAATGAGGTGGGAAACGTCAGGAAACGCACAAGGCATTGGGATGGGTAGTTACATTTTCGGAATGGATGTTATCCCAGGATTTGGTGTCCGGGACATCAGGGGACATCATAACAGGGGCGTCGAATGGAATAAAATGGGTGGGTGATGCAGTTTTTGAATCATCTTCAGTCGGGATGGACACATATCACACCATTATCAATACATGTGTCCTGACAAAAGGTGTTTAGGTTAATACATTTGAATTTGATGAGGGTATTACGGTAAATACATAATAACTTAGTACTTGTATATTTATTAATATACCCTTTATCAAGCATTATGTCACATTTAGAGCATGCGTTGTATCTGTCAAGTCAGACTGGGGATGAGATGACCTCCAATGCTACACCTTGAAAAAAATAAATTAACGAGTGATTAATATTATTTAGATAATTAAGAAAAATTTTGAGTAACACATATTAGGTTGTCATCATTTTTGCTTAAAAATCTATTTTAGCAAATCCAAACTCATGTAGCTCCTATTGATAAATGGTTTGCTCTCCAAGGGTGGATTGTATCCGCTCCTCTTATCTAATGCCCCCACAAAGTGAAAATCACTTGTCAGTGCTGATGTGTCAGCCCCGTCAAGGGGTCGATAAGAGGAGCAGATACAATCCACCCCCTTTGCCTCCTAATGACTTCTTTTAACCGCCGCACACGGGGCCGATACATCAGTGTTGAAAAGTGATTTACACTTTTTGGTGCTGATGTGCCTGTCGCCTGACAGGGAGCGATAGTTAGCATTAGTTAAGGGGAGCGTTTTTTATCTGCTTTGCTTGTAGAAAATATTAGGTACAAAAATCAGCTCTTCCTGATGTAGTAGAATGGCATCAGCTTTTCGAGTTTGGCAAACCAAGCTGAGCCTGAACTCGATCAACACCTCGGGCATGAGACAAGCATAGCCTGAGCCTAATCCTTGTATGATGATTCTGAGTTGGTTATAGCTTGATTCAATTCGGCCACTAACACCCCTATTTACAGTATGTAATTAACTACATATGGTAACTAGATGCAAATGTCCTGTCCAGGATTTGGTGTCCTAGACACCAGGGGACGTCATAAGGAATCAAATGGGTGGGAATATGAAATTTCATCCAACTCCCCCCCACTTGATTCAATATGACGTTCCCTGGTGTCCTAACACCAAAGTTTGAACAACATTTATTTCTTTGTAGTTATTATCTAGAGAAAAGGTCTAATCGATGGGTCTTTCTCATGTCCGGTTAGTGCTGCAATGAATTAGTTTCAATGTAAGGTTGGCTACCCGAACTCTGTTATGTCACTGAACTCCATTTAGGTCGTATCTTTTCTTTTTCTCTTAAATGAATACCTGTATCATGAGATAAAGGACACATTGGATTTGTCATAGACAGCGCCATTGATTATGACATCTAACTAAAATATCCTTTCACTGTAACTTTAGCCAACATTAAACAAACCAGGTTTTATATGCATACACTTTTTGAAAAAATGCAATATAATTTTTTCATAAAGGATAAAGAAATTGGGAAGTGGAAAACTTAATGGTACAAGTATTTTTGTCCAAGAAACCATAAAAATCATAATCTCTCTCTCTCTCTCTCTCTCACATTGTTAGAGCTTCACAGCTGTAGCATATCCACCAAGGAAGAAAAAATAAGAAAGGCAAGAGCTAGCTCATCAGAAGCATCAACCAGCGTTCCATAGATATTCAACCTATATATATATAAATACATCATGACAAAGTTCATTGGGAACAAAATTTTGGAAACCACCTTCCTTTCAAGTCCTGAACTAATCTTGTATTTAGGCTGGTAATTCTTCACCGGTCCTGCCAACCCACTTGGCCTTTATGCGGTTGAATTAAGTTGGTTAATCCCAACTCGTATTTAATTTTCTATTTGGATTATCCCAAACCCCATTCTTCTTTTTCTTTTCATTTCAACCAACAAGACACCAACTAATCCACCGCACATTTCCCAGTTTTGCATCATTTTTCTCAACCCCGTTCAAATCAGGGTCAGATTCAAAATAGCATTTGCCATTTTCTGACCCAAAGATACCACTCAACACCCAATATTCCCATATGGACAGTTATCTAAACATGCTTCAAAGAGCATATGTAGTATTCAACCATATGAATTAAAAATAGTTCTCATTTTTTTTCTTTTGAATGAAGTCCAATTGGGTTGACGGTCTTCAGTGCGCATGCTAGGGTTTTATGGACTACTCACGCTTCTATAAAAGATATAATTAATGGAAAAGGCATGGAAGTAGTTAGCTATTTTTCTGCAACAGAAATTGGGTAGTTCAAAATTAAAGATTAAAAATATGAGAACTCCCAAGAAATGTACCAGGAAGTTAGTTAATTTTCTGCTAGGCAAATAGGGTGATATCAATTGGTAGTGATTTTCAAATAACCCGTCCTAGAAGTAGGGGCGTGCATGGGCCAGGCTCGGGCCGGGCCGAGGTAGGCCTGAGGCTCATCCCGCAATAGTAATTTCTGGCTCAGGCTGGGTGCGGGCCCAAATTTTTTTAGAAACTTTTGGCCCAAGCCAGGCCCTAGTTATTTTATCAGGCTTCGGGTCAAGCTTGGGCCAACCCATGACCCATTAATTTTTTTAAAAACACAATCTTTGATGTCTCTTTTTCAGCACCTACTTTTTCATCTCAACTCTTTTTTGGATGATTTTAACACTCAATACACCCGTGTTAGCTTATAATTTACCATATACACTACATATACTTTTTTTATCATAGAACATTTTCTTCACACACACATACACATTACATACATGTATATATGTATATACACACATACACATTACATATATATATACATGAATGCATATATATATATATATATATAAGTTTCAGGCTTCGGGCCAAGCCTCAGGCTGGGCCTCAGTAAGCCCAAGTCTGGCCCTAATAAAGTTCGGGCTTCAACTTGGGCCTGAACCCTTATCAGGCCTAGCTCAGGCCAGGCTTTCGAGCCAAATTTCGGGCTGGGACAAGCTAGGCCGGGGTGGGCTGGCCCGAGCCCATGCTCAGCCTTACCTAGAAGCATGAATCATCCAATTTTATTTTCCATTTCATTTTATGTAAATCTATCATTAATTTTATGCCAAGTGTGCATTTAAATTAAGGGCATGATATTGCCATAGCTGTAACTGATAATAGAGAGCAAAGATCCTGTTTTGATAGTTTTTAAGAAATTCAATAAGTATATAGTATTTGCTTTGTATTATCAAAACAACTCTGATATGATATTTTTCCTTAAATTAAGGAGATAACCATGGGATTCTATTGTAAACATGATTATACTTAAATAAAGGAATTTTAGAAATTTTCAAGAAATGAACTCACTTCTATCTATATTATGGCACTAATTGTAAATGGTGTACTATGCATTTAAATTATCCTAAGAATATGTAATAGTCTCTCTAAGGGAAGGGGGTGGGTTAGGCTTCAAGTCCCTATGCAGCATTCCACAGTAGATTGTGTTGACACTTTCCCCTCCCCCACCAATGGTAGTGCAAGTTTTCCCATCCCCATCCACATCGTTTCTATACCCACCATGTAATAGACTCTTCTCTACTAATGGTACCACCAAAGCTGTCACTTAGACCATTTGAAGAGTACTTTTCTTTGCCACATGGAGAGGAAGTATTAGAGAAAAACTATTCGCCTTAATTAAACTTTTATTACCCTCATCCTTAAGATTGAAATTCCTGAGACCATTTCTACCTTTAGGCCGATTAGTCTTTGCAATGTTTTTTATAATATTATTTAAAAGACTTTGGTCAATAGAATGAAAGATGTCTTTCTAGAAATTATCTCTCATCACCAAAGTGCGTTTGCCAAAGGATGTCAAATTTCGGATAACATCCTGATTGCACATAAAGTCTTCAAGTTCCTTAAAAAAGACAAATCAAACAACCACCACATGGTCATTAAACTTGATATCAATAAAGCCTATAAAAAAGTGGAATGGCTTATGATCCTTGTGATGATGGAGCAAGTGGGCTTTAATGATAAGTGGGTTTTGGATCAAAGAGTGTATGGGCTCTGTTTCTTACAAAGTCCTGATTAATGGTGCTCCTAACAAAGAGATTTCCCTTTCAAGAGGTCTCAGACAAGGTAACCCACTTTCTCATTTTCTTTTTCTATTGTGTGCTAAGGCTTAGCCTGCGTCCCTCATTAGCTTGGAAAGATCTAAGTGGATCTCTGGGATCAAAATTAATCGCTCATGTCTAGCAATTTCTCACCTCCTATTTGCGGATAATTGTTATATTTTTTCTAAGGTCTCCCCCAATGAGGTTAATTGTATAAAGAATTGTTTGTCTCAATTTAGTGAAGCTTCAGGCTAAACCATTAATCAAGACAAATTAGAAGTTATCTTTAGCCAGAACACCCCTAGGCAGTTCAGAAGAATCATCCTTGGTAGTTTGGGCATTAAACAAGCTAAAAATCATGGTTCTTATATGAGGCTCCCATCTTCTATAGGCAGAGATAAAATCTTGTCGTTTTCCTACATTAAAGATATGACTAGATTAAAAGTCCAAGGATGAAAAGGAAAACTTTTATCTTAGACAGATATAGAAATCCTTTTGAAGATTGTTGTAGTTGCTATCCCTATTAATGCTATGTCATACTTCCTTCTTCCTAAGTCGATTTGTAATTCTGGAAATTCTATTCAGCGTAAGTTCTGATAGAGAAGTGGGGATAATGATAAAAAGATAAATTGGGTTAGCTGAAACAAACTCTAAAATAGTAAAACTAATGATGGTTTGGGTTTTTGGGATCTCCATAATTTTAATCTAGCTCTTCTAGCAAAGCAGGGTTAGAGAATTATTCACAACCCTAATTGTCTAAGGGTTAAAATACTTACAGCTCTTTATTTTCTTAAGGGCTCCTTCCTGAAAATTAAACATAAAAAACAATTGTCCATGGACTTAAAGGAGCATCCTTAAAGGTAGAGACCTGTTTGTCAAATGGGTGCTTTGGAATGTGGGTGATGGTATGAGAGG
>JAOXJP010179002.1:0-12501 GCA_025762735.1 Platanus orientalis
CGCTTAGAATGATCGACGGAGGAATAGTTTGGGTCTCCCACTTTTGTATTTTCCTCAATCACTTCACTTTCTCTTTTCACTATCCTTGTCATCCTAAGTGTATATAGTCTGGTGTTCCCACCACTTTCTTTCACCATCCTCATCACCATCCTCACAACTTCTCAATTATCTTTATTCAAGTACATACTCATTAAATAAACATCATATCAAATAAATTATTTTATCATCATCTTCACCCTAAGATATAATTGTTCTCTATCACATACTTATAAAATATAATTTTCCACTACATCGGTGAATATAATTTTATAACCTTTATCAGGTTATGAGCCCGGCTAGCTCTTTATCTGCCACACATACATAATCTATCATAGTTGAACAATCACTGACCTTTGACAACCCAGATTCAGATCACTGATTTCACAATGGATCCTACCAAAAGTTCTTTTGCCAAACTCGACGGCTCCTCTAACTATCAAGTTTGGTCCATTAAAATGAGATCACATTTAATTGCGCAAGACCTCTGGGAAGTTGTCGACATTTCGTCAGCCAAAAACTTAGCTCAAAATCTGAAATCTCTAAACTCAAAGGCAGTCTCACTCATCATATTATCTTGCGAAGATCACATTATTCGAACTATCGATCCCAACGACCTGGCTGCAAGCATATGGAAGAAGTTGGAAAAGTTGTATGGACAAGTTGGCTTCAGTGCTCGCCATCTCGCTTTTCAGTCACTTGTGTCGACCAATATTTCAACATGCGACAGCACTGATCATTTCATAGATCAATTCAGAACCAACATCAATACTCTATCACAATTAACCATTTCTCCATTGCCGCAATGGCTCTTACTGTCAATCTTCATCAACAACGTTTCTAGTCAATATGAAGCTTGGGTCCAATCCATTATGCAGCAAGTACGCGGGAAAAAGATATCAGAAGACTCCCAATCCTATCTAGACGAAGTCATCGCAAGTTTGTTAGACGAAGCAAGAAGATTGGGACATCACAACAATATGCACGGAAATCCCAACACAGCCATGACAGCACGAAAACCATCGAAACCAAAGCCAATTTGCAAATACTGCGGCAAAATACACAAGTCAGAAAACTGTTGGCAAGAATTTCCCGAGAAAAGACCAAGTGCCCGACTTTCGACGGCACCCCAAGTCGACAACACTAGTCAGAAAAACAGTCCATATTCGTCATCCAACATTGCCTTTCTAACACAAACAAAACGTTCGACATGCGACACCTGGATCCTTGATAGTGGAGCCACTCAGCATATGAGTAACGATAAATCACACTTTACAAAACTAGAGCCATGCTCCACAACAATAACAACCGCCAATAATACCAAGATGACTGCTTGCGGCCGAGGTGATGTCCGACTATGTACACCTAATGGTACATCATTTACTCTCCTCAATGTACTTTATGTGCCACAATTAGCGTCAAACCTTCTCTCGATCTGTTGCGCCACAAAGAATCCTCTGATGAATTTCAATTTTCTCCACGGTGAATGTCGAATTATGTTTCGAAATACTCTCCTGGCGACTGCAAAACAACGCGATTCTCTTCTAGTCTTGGAAACAATCCGTCCTTACGCTTACACTGCAAAGTCAACCGACAGTCTGACTTGGCATAAACGGCTTGGTCATTTGAACGAAGAATATCTGAGCAAAAATCCAATTCGATCCATTACCGGCAACTTAGAGCCCTTTTCTTGCGAGACATGTCACAAAAACAAGTCTACCCGCATAGTTTCTCACAATCCAGTAATGAAAGCGAAACGGCCTCTGGAAAAGATCCACTCTGACTTAGCTGGCCCAATCACACCAATGTCACTAGGAGGAAACAAGTACTTGGTCACCTTCACCGACGACTTCAGCCGATTTTCTTGGGTGTTCCCGTGTGAAAAGAAATCTCAATGTTTGGAAATCTTCAAGGGATTCAAAAAGGCGGTGGAAAACGAATTGGACCAGAAGATAGCCTTCCTTCATTGCGATAATGGGGGAGAGTACTCGAGCAAGGAATGGAATCAATATGCTCGACAAGAAGGCATTCAGCTACAATACACTGTTCCGCACACGCCTGAACAGAATGGGGTTGCAGAGCGACTTAATCGAACACTGTTCAACATGGCCAGATGTTTTGTCAATGACTCCACCCATCTCATCAAACCACTCTGGGCCGAGCTGATGAGAACAGCATGCTATATCAAAAATCGAATACCAACCAGCGCCAACGAAGGCTTTAAATCGTCTTATGAAATGCTCTTTAATCGACCTCCACCCATCAATCATCTCAGAGTAATTGGATCAAAGTGCTATTGCAACAAAACGGGCAAACAGATTGGAAAACTCGATGAAAGAGCAACGGAATGTGTACTAGTTGGATACGAGGCCGAAAACATCTTTCGAGTGTACGATCCAAAAACACGTCAGGTATTTCGAAGCCGTGACGTCGTTGTCAAAGAAGACTCGACAGTCACATCGGAAGATGACCCCAAGTCGAAGTCGAATCCAGAAACTCACACGATCGAGATTAACTCATCCAATCAAAATAGAGATACAGAAGAAGATACCACACCTCTAGCAACATCACAAATTCCTGACTCCTACTTCACATCGCCAGATCATTACTACACCGCGGAATCTGCACTTCAGCCTGAACAAGACAATGACACAACCAACATTTCTCAGGAGTCATCGCTGGACGAGCTGGCTGACCCTCAGTATTGCCAACAATTCGATATATATAAAGACCCATATAACCCGCGAGCATTTGTAAGCAGATGTCTAGCTGCTACCAACTCTCCAGATGATTACCTACCAGAAACGTTGGAGCAAGCAATGCAATGTAACAATGCTAAACAATGGGCTGAAAGCATGCGAGATGAAATCACATCAATTCTCCAAAATGCGACCTGGAAATTGGTCCCCGCACCAAAAAACGGTGGAGATGTGATTCAGGGTAGATGGGTATTCAGAACCAAAACAGATGCCACGGGTAAAATATTAAAATACAAATCCAGATGGGTTGTTCGGGGATTCCAGCAAAAAGATGGGAGCAATGTCACCGACACCTTTGCCAGTGTCGTCAAACCAATGTCCTACAAAATGTTGTTTAGCATTGCGGCATCTCTAGATCTAGAGATAGAACAAATGGACGTGAAGACGGCCTTTCTCAACAGTCCTATCGAGGAAGATGTGTATGTGGAGCAGCCACACGGATTCGAACTGACGTCATCAGATCACATGGATACGTTGAAGCGTGAGCTTTTTCAATCTGGAAAGAATGGGGCAAAGAACACATTTGTCTATCCAAAAAACAAACGAACCACAGCCAAACTCGTGTGCAAGCTTGAAAAAGCACTATACGGACTTAAACAAGCACCACGGGCGTGGTACAAAACTTTGTCATCATTTATGAACGAAGCATGTCTGAAACCACTGATGAGCGACTATGCTGTGTTTGCAAATCAGAACCGCAGCTTACTTGTGGCAGTCTATGTCGACGACTTACTGATCTTTGGCAAAAACAAGCACCAGATTCAGAACTTGAAAGAAAAACTACACAAACGATTCCAAATGACGGATTTGGGACCGGCACACTTATACCTCGGGATGCAGATAACTCGAAATAGATCAACTCATACTTTATACCTAGATCAAAAGAAATATATCCAAATCGTCCTCGAACGTTTCAATATGACGAATTGCAACCCAGTCAGCACTCCGATGGAAACTGGACTAAAGCTAACACACCGCTTCGACAAAGCATCAGCCAAAGAAATAAATGAATATCAGAAATTGATGGGCTGTCTTGAATATGCAGCAATGGCTACCAGACCCGACATTACCTTTCCGGTACACAAACTTGCCCAATTCGCATCCAATCCTGACGAGTGCCACTTCAATGCAGCAAAACGGATCCTACGCTATCTCAAAGGATCTCTGTCATACAGTCTTGTATTCTGTGGGGGGAAAGATGACAAGTTTGAGTTGTTGGGCTATACTGATGCAGACTGGGCAGGCGACTCCACTGACCGAAAGTCGATTGGGGGGTACTGTTTCTACTTGAATCATTGTCTTATCTCTCACATGTCGAAAAAACAGCCAACCATTGCTTTAAGCACAGCTGAAGCCGAAATGCATGCTGCCTTACAAGCGTCAAAAGAAGCAATTTGGCTACGAAACATTTTGAGTGAAATCGGATACACACAAACCAAACCAACAACAATATTTTGCGACAATCAAGCAGCGATCTCACTGTCACGAAATCCCGAATTTCATTCTCGATCCAAGCACGTTGATATCCACTACCGATTCATTCGACTCCAAGTTGAGCTAGGCACGATTCAACTGAAATTCATTAGTTCTGCCGAAATGGCTGCAGACGGACTAACGAAACCACTGTCTCGACAGAAGCATGAAATATTTGTCAATTTCCTGCAAGGGGAAAATATTATGAGAACTTCATAATGTCTAAAAATATCACTCTTTGATTACGGGGGAATGTTGAAATTAATCATGCTAGTGATATTTGACAACTCTAATTATGAAAGGGATAAAGGGGAACATGACAAATGAAGATGTACAAGGGCCTACAATATAGCATGGATGACTCGAATGTACCAGGGGCTAGATGACGGCATGGGTATGAAGATAAATAGAAAAAGGTTTTAACTTTGCAAGGATATGTACCAGGGTGTACACTATTGCAAGGGTTGAGATAAGACAGGGATTTGGAAATATTGAGGCGTTGGAATGCGCATAGACGCTAACGCACTAGTGTGCGTCTTAGCGCCACTAGTAGAAATTAATTTGTTGGCTGGGCGCTTAGAATGATCGACGGAGGAATAGTTTGGGTCTCCCACTTTTGTATTTTCCTCAATCACTTCACTTTCTCTTTTTACTATCCTTGTCATCCTAAGTGTATATAGTCTGGTGTTCCCACCACTTTCTTTCACCATCCTCATTACCATCCTCACAACTTGTCAATCATCTTTATTTATTTATTTAAATTCATAGTGTATTTAGCCTATCTAGCTATGACACTTAACTATTCTATGTACAATGTATTCTTAAATTTTTAATGTAGGAAAAATTTAACTAAACTATCATGATTTTGATAAACACGGTTTATCTCTTCTAGTATTTATGAGTTTACTCATTATTATGTTTAGGTGCATGAACACATCCAGTTGTTTCCAAATATTTTAATAACGCCTGCTTACCTTTTTCTGTGTGAAAAAGAATTCTAAGATTTCTGGGGTTGATGTCTCGGAAGATTTCATTCCGTTCCTTCTTGTACTTATTGCAGTGTAATATCAGATGACTAGCAGTTTGCTTGTGCTCATGGCAGAAGTTACATACGCTAGATCTTACTTTTCCTATCTTATGTAAATGTGATAGGAAATTACCTATTCCAGTGCGTGCCTGGATGTAGGCAACCTGTGTTCTCCTACTATATTTACTGAAATCAAAAGGTTTCATGCTAAATTTTGGCTTTTGTCGTTTTGCTTGAAGTCTATAGAACTTCCCTAGGCCCCTCGCTTTACGACCTTCTTCTTCTCGTAGTAGCTCTTTGTCCCAGGTATCTTTCCATAAACCTATTACCATCTCTTTGCTTTTTTGTCTTAGATATGAAAGCGTAACATGTACATCATTTTTTGCCGGTATTTTTAGAAGGGCTGATTTTGCTAGATTATCAGCCAGCTCATTTCCCTCAATGTTCATATGACCTGGGCACCAATATAGATAGATATTTTTTCGAAGGCATTCTTTACGAATTTGATGGCATATCATGTTTGGGGTGTGCCCGATACGATGAAGAGATGCCTGGCTGTCACTAAAAATGTGCCAACTATGGTCAGGGCCATACGTAGTAGTTTTTTTGATTGCTTTCAGTATCGCGTATGTCTCGGCATCGCATATACTCATTGATCTCCCAAGATTGTATGAGAGTGATACCATTTGTCTTGTAAAAGGTGTGTATAGAACAATACCTATACTGCTGGTATTATTCTGAGCGTGTGAGCCGTCTGTGTAGATAATGCCGTCGTCATATGGTATTGTTTTAATCAGTTCCATATGTTCTTTTCGTGATGTGTCTTTGTCTGCTTTTGATATTGATACGTTAATATTTGAGCTAAGCCATGGAGGTGACCATGATGCTTTGACTTGCTCAATTCTCCAGCACTTTGTTAACCTAGATAAAAGACCTGCTAGCCGATTTATTTGAGATTTTGTATCGGGCAAGAATGATAGCCGGCCCAAGTCGATATTTGTAGAAGTGTTGAGCTCGTCCTTAAGGTTCGTGAATAGCTCGTAGTGTATGGGGTGATGCTCTCCAAGCCTTAGTAGTCGTAGAGCATAGCTACTTGCTAACTTGAAATGTCGGACTCTTGTCGGAAGTATAGCTGCTTCAACTTCAAGGGCCATTGATGGGCTGGAGGAAAATGCTCCTGTGATAACTCTGACCGCAGAGTTCTGGAGTTTTTGGTATTTGTTGATATGTTTGATTGTCCCATACTTTCCGTGCCAAAGTATAGCGCCATAATCCATGACTGTCGTTACGCCTGCTAGATACAGTTGACGTAGATTGTGGAATCGAAGGCCTTTTGTAGCAAACGATAGACTTTTCAGCCTTTGGAATGCTCCATTAGTCAATTGTAGACGTTTATCGATATGTGTATTGTAAGTGAGCTTGCGATCGAACCAAAATCCAAGCCACCGGATTACTTCTTTGGGGTGGAAGGTATCTTTTCCTATAGCTATCGGATTGTTGATTTGTGTACGATGGTTGTGGAAATGTATCAGCTCGGTTTTTTCAACTTCGAATGTAATACCAAGCTTTTGGGCATTTTCAAAGAGTTCTTTTAGAATTTTTTCCAGAAAAAGTATATTTTTAGAAGGTGAGTAGGAAGAAGTAGAGATAGAAATGTCATCTATGTATGAAAGTTGCGTTAAGTTCAAGTTATTTTCGCGCTTGAGTAAGTACCGAATCGAAAGAAGAAACAATATAGGTGAGACTGGGCTGCCCTGAGGCGTTCCTTGAGTCGCATAAAGCTTGCTGATCTGTGAATTAAAATAAAGTCGTACAGTACGACCCGTCAGAAATGATGATACCCATGATATGAGTGTCGATGGTAGATGTAATGTATGCAGTACTTCGATCAGCTTTCGTGAGTTTAGTCGATCAAATGCACCCATGATGTCCAGACAAACTGTTGAGATAGTTTTCTGTTTGGCAGTATTCGTTTCAATGTAGTTCTGAAGTAAGAGCGCAGCATCTGTAGCCGATCTTTGTTTTCTCCCGCCCATTTGACTCGAGTGTAGAAAAGTGTTTGTAGTTGCAGCATAGTATGATAGACGATTGGCAAACAGCCGTTCTAAGAGCTTAGATAGACATGGAAGTAGTGATATTGGACGATATGACTTTGGAACCCTGTAATCTTTTTTATTTCTCTTTGGTATGATGATTCCAATGGCTTGTTTCCAACAATCAGGGTGATGGCCGCTGAGAAACATGTGTTGATACGCGATCAAAAACAGGTTAGGAACCGTTTTTATTGCACTTTTGATCATTGACCATTCGATGCGATCTTGGCCAGGTGACGTTTTCTTGTTTGGTACTGCATGGAGAATTTCCTCAATAGAAAGTCGTGGCCATTCAAGTTGGTTATGATCATTCCTAGGAAGGATGTTGTTTTCTGAGTTAGTATAGTTCTCGTTCCAGTTCAAGGGTGAGGCCGTCTCTTGAAGATGCGGGTCAGGATTGGGAAAAAGAGATGTCATCAATGCTTCGCATTTGGTCTCAAAGGTAGTGGCAATAATCTCGTCACTTTGTGGATTAGGCTGATATCGAAGTGTTGGTATAATAGAATACGCTTGTTTGTTTAAATTGGAATAGTTGAAAGCGGTAAACACCATTTTATCTTTTGCTGCAGCAAGAAATTCAAACCAATGATCTTCTTTTGTTCGAGAGATAGTCCGGAAGTACACATTTCGCGCTATGCGTGCTTCTTCTATAGCATCGAGAGTCTGTCTTTTCTTAGCATTTCGTCTATGGCGGTGGTAGGTTAGCCGGAGTTGCGTCAGCTCTTCAGTCCACCAAGATTTTGATCGACTACAGCCTTTCATGACAGGAATGGTGCTGTGTGCAGCATTTGTAAGGTACTTTTGTAATAAAAGAGCTATTTGATTCGAAGATTCTTTTTTGCTCGTGTTGTTGATGATCTTAATTGCATCGTTTCGTGTGATTTCTTCAGTGGCTCGGAGTTGTTGTTCGAATTCCTTCCATTTCGCTTTTCTTAGATTGTATCGTGGAGGAAGCTGATTGATCGGAGATAGATTTGAGGTAAGATGTGTTTCAATAATGATGGCCTCATGATCCGAGCCAGTAGCTTCAGTGTATCTCCAATTGGTCCAACGAAGATGCTTAAATTTTGAAGCAAAAGCGAGATCTATGATAGATGTAGATTGGGTGTTGGCGCGATGAAATGTTCCACCGTATTCTTCAACCATGTCATAATCAATAAGTAATTCAGATTGAGTCAGGTCAAGAAAGTCGACGAACTTCTCAGCTAGTTGACATGTATGTGTGATGGTTGGGTTCCACCGGTGATGATGAAGGTTGAGGTCTCCTATGAGCAGAAATGGCTTTTCTATGTTAAATAATTGTTCGAAAAATCGTTGAATCGTGTATCGAGTCTCGGATTCCATTAATGGCCTTTCGTTGTAGATATGAAAAATGTAAAAATCCTCTTCTGCCGTTGACATTTCGAAAATTTGGTAGTCGTGATCCATGCTAAGATCTGAACGTAGAGAAATATCGATGGATAGTGAGCGGTTTACATATGTAATCACACGCGGTCGAATGAAAGTATCCACGACTGGCAGTATTGCATGATATGATGGATGAGATATATGGCAGTATTGTTGGGTAGATCTGTTGTAGTAGAGATACGGTTCTTGAATAAGAAGTATCCCCGCTTCTTCTTTTAGAGCAATTTCAAAACAAGATTGTAGGACTTCTCTGCTACGCGCAGAGTTATGTTGACAAATTTTGAGTTTCTCTAACATGTAAGAGCCTTGTAGTATTCACATTCATCTTTTTGTAGAGCGTTGTGGTTGTTTGAGTTGCAGTTATAGCATTTTTTCGGATGATCGCTGCAACTTTCTGACCTTGAACACGAAGAGCAAGTGTGCTCAGATGTTAAATGGCTTTCCAAACAGAATGCACATACCGGTTTGCGTCGGCAAAAGGTTGAAAAGTGTCCATATTTAAGGCAAGTGCGGCATTGTGTTTTTTCGGTGTGTGACTGGTATTTAACTACTTTAAGTAATTGTCCGCCGATTAAGATACCAGATTTTAGCAACTCATTTTTTTGTTTTTCAGTTGCAACTGAGATAACGGCTGATGCATGTGTCTTTTTGGGTGAACCAGTGAGCCATCGTGGCTCACCTTGTAATTGGATGCTTTTATTGTTTTCTTCAGCCTCATTTTTAAGTCGATTGATTGGAATCGAAGTAGGTATTCCATGGACGACTAGTTTGGGCCAATTATTTACTTTTTGGATTGCCGATATGGGCCAATCGCTGAAGATTCTTTCCCATTTTTGTTTGCTCGCTAAAAGCTCATCTGCAGATGTTTCAAGACATGTCAGAACCACATTGTTACGTGGAGACGTGTGAACTCTAGCAATAGCTTTTCTACCTAGGATAGTATTAATATCGTCCCGGATGTTTAGTGCATTATATTTTGGAGGTTCAAATCCTTCGTTGATGACAATTGTGAGG
The DNA here is from genome assembly GCA_025762735.1 of Platanus orientalis. Classification (NCBI taxonomy): domain Eukaryota; kingdom Viridiplantae; phylum Streptophyta; class Magnoliopsida; order Proteales; family Platanaceae; genus Platanus; species Platanus orientalis. The sequence continues at coordinate 9,810 of JAOXJP010179002.1, forward strand.
ATTTTTTCCATATTTTGATTATTTGATTGTGGTGGTGTTGGTTTGGAACTGGTTTTTGGAGGTGTATTCTTTGGTTGTAGTGCTGGCGCTTGTTTATTGACGTTTTTTTTCGCTTTTCCATTGCCCACCACCGTTGTCCAGAGTGGTTTTATTGTCGTTTCAGAAGAGGGCTTTGGCGTGATAGCACTAACTACGGTACTTGATGAATTATCCTTAGTTGGAGTATTCTTATGTTGAGTATGAAGAGGGACTACAACCATCTCATCTCCATCTGCAGGCTTGGTGAATGTAACTGGTAGCTGTATTTTCCCTTTGTCTGTATAATGTCGGAAAACATCTAGCAAATCAAGAAGCTCAGCTTGGGATTTTCGACTCTTAGTTAGGCTGTATGCTTTCATAAGAAGATCTCGGCAGCCTAGAAGGGCCTCCTTTGGTGTAGAGTACTCTTTATTTGTGGTATTTGTCGCTTTAGCCTTTTCATTCAATCGAATAGCTTTGCTATGACTGTATTCATTTGTTGGTGTTGCCATTAGTGTTCGCTTTCTTGTTCCTACCGGTGTCAGAAAGGGATCCTTTGGTTTCTTTATTTTGAATGTTTCAGGAGCGAATGGATCACTACTGAACTCTGAAAAGTCTGGAGTGAGATTGAGTGATTTCGATACTTCAGGCTTTTTCAGATTATTTAATGCGTTCATATTGTTCCATCTTGAAGATTCAATTCCTGGAACTTTGGATAAATCGACTTCCGAAGCAGGCAAGCTGAAGAGTCTACCCTTTTTTTTTAGAGAAAATTCGGTATCAGACATGCTGGTGTCACTGAAATCAGTCTCCGATACGACATGATTAAACTTATGAGGAGGTAGTTGGGGTGAATTTTGTTCAGATATTTGGTTTGAATCTAACTCCATCTCAGAATTCAATTTTTGATTTGTAACTGTTCCACTAATGGTCTCTGGCTGATCCAAAATCTCATCTATGTCAGCTATTACTTCTTCTATAGACATCATCATTTTATTCTGTTGTATTTATATATATAAATATATATATATATTTTTTTTTTGCAAATTTGGGTCAAGTCACGTGACTTTTTTCAATATACCGGATAATCGGCTTCGAAAACGTTTATTTACCGAGGATATGTGTCAAAATATTTGCTGACTAATACTCGCTTGGACCCCTGCTTAGCTAACCGAGAACTGATTGGATAAGAGTTCCGGGCTTCAGATCCTCGAATCAGGTCGAAATTTTTGATTTGATGGTGAATTACTCGAGTTGCTGGGGTAATGATGAAATTTTGTTCTGATTGGTTGTATTCCGCTAGCGCTGAAAAACTTTTCAACTTCAATGAAGTTGAAAAATAAATAGAAATTGAAGCACTTTGGATCCTCCGGAAGGTGGTGTGAGATAGTGAAAATATGGGTATATGCTTAATAGGTTGGATAAATTCGATTTCTGGTGTCAATTTTCTCGTAATTTTTTTCGTTGTGTTGTAAGTTTGAGATATGCTGTAAATTTGCAGCTATTTCACACATTTCTCGTGGCTGAAAAATTCAAATGCTCATATCTCGACCAATTTTGGTCAGATGAGGCTGATTCAAACGGCAATCGATTCGGCTTGATATTCTTCATAAAATAAGTGTCTTAAAGATAATTTTTTAGTAAGTTTTTAAATTTCAAAAATTTAATGTTCTTGACAGTCCTTGTCGCCTAGTTCTCCATACATGGGATCGGCCGCACACATCACAATTTCTACAAAAACGACGCACCATTTCACTCATTTTTGGCCAATAGAAATTTCGTGATACTATTGCTAATGTGCTATTGTGGCCGGGATGTCCTGTTGCATGAGAATCATGACTATTTTGAATCAAGGCCGTTTTGAGCGGCTCCCAATCCGGAACTCACAGTCGATTTCTAAAACACAAAGCTCCTCTGTTGTCGATGTCGCATTTTGAAAGGGTTGTCTTAAGTCCTAGTTCCGCTGGAAAAGATCTTTCGTTTTTCCATAACGATAAATACAATTTGCGAAAGTTGGTGTCTTTTTGAGTTCCCACATCCCATATTTTTTGCATCTTTTCTTCTTCAAAGAGGTTTACACCTAGAGGTATTTTGTTAATTTCAGTTATGGTTGATAATGGTTCACCTTGGTCAGAAAAACATTTATTATCCTTGATCATTTGAAATTCCCTCTCTATTAATCTAGGATCATCAGGAGAATTTGGGACGTTTAATTCGCGTCGGGAATGTGCGTCTGGAAGTTCAATTTTCTTACCAAACCTATATTGAAGATGCAAGTTAAATTGCGATAGGATTTGCAACCACCTTACATGTCGCTCAGTCAGTTTGTGCGTTGTCAGAAAGTGTTTAATGTTATTATGATCCATAATAAGTATAAAGGGTTTTGAAAGGCCTATTAACTCACCTTTCCATTCTGCTAGGCACTTTACTATGGCAAGCAGCTCTTTCTCGTGGATGTTGTAATTATATTCAACTGGAGTCAACTTATTTTGAGCAATAGGCTACTGGATACAGTTTACCATCACTGTAGTACTGTGATAGACAACCACCAGTAGCCTATCTAGAGGCGTCAGACTCCAAAATAGTTTCACGATCTTCGAGTCACATTCTTAATATAGGCGCCGAAATAAAAAGGCGTTTTAAGGTTTCAAACGAAGAATGATGTTGTTGTTCC
>JAOXJP010179013.1:0-12501 GCA_025762735.1 Platanus orientalis
ATTCTCTAGGTGGGTTTCCTAGAGCTGGACTTGGGGTGGTGGTATCTTCTTCTTCTCTTTCTTTCTCTATTTTCCTTTTCTTCTTTTATCTTCTTCTATTTCTTTTTATCTTTTCTTTATCTTTAGTTGTTCTTTGATTCAAGAATTTAAATCTTTGTGTTTCTTAAACCATCAAAATCGCTCTTTTTATTCTTGTATTTTTTTATTTTTATATTAGGGTTTCTTTTTCTTAATCAATCTACTTACCATCCATTCAAGTTTCTTGAAGTTTCTCTTTGATTTCATGTAGTTCTTGATCCATCTTGTACCTCTAATTTTATGATTTCTTGAATTTCAAGATTTAACTTTTATATAATTTTATTTATTTAGACTTATCGAAATTACTTAAAATTTGGTAGACATGTTCCTTAGAGGCCAAAATTACCTTGTAATTTTGCAGAAAATTTTGACGGACGGCCAAGGGTATTTTGGTAATTTTTTGGGTCTACGAAGAAATTTCATAATTGCCCTCATTAGATTTTTTTTTACCCCTTTTCCTCCTTTTTTTTTTGGATAATCTTTTCCTTCTTCTTTTCATATTCTAATGCTTCTACTTGGATTCCTATTTAATTCCTCTTTCATTCTTTAACTTTCTTTGTAAACATTCAAAACTTTAGGGTTGTTTCTAAAGATAGTTTTGGAGTTCTTCCCTAATTGTCTTTTAAGTTTGAAATTATTTGGGTAACCCTAATTTCTTTTTTGAAACCCTTTTTTTCGTTAAATCAAATCCTTGAAGCTTGACCTAATTTATTCTTTGTGGGCCCTAAACCCATTGGTTAGCAGCCTTTTACTAGCTTCTTTAAACTTATCTATCATTTGCATGATCTCTTTTCAACAAGTAACACCGTAGGAGGATTGAGATATTTTAGATTTCTAAGAATTTGCCCGTCCATATTTGTTGTGATAATTCTCCTCTACAAACTCTCCTTCTTGTGCCGTAACAACAAAGCCATTTGGAAAGGAGAGATTTGTTTATGTCTCTTATCCTTTTAATCTCAAGGTCCCCATTCCATTTTGGCTTGCATATATCCTTCTACGCAGCCAAATACAAACCATCCTTGTCCAACCCTTTGCCCCAAAGGAAATCTCTATGTAATTTCTCAATAGAGTTTGTAACTTACGAGGGGATGCTGAAGTGAGAAAGGAAGTAGGTAGGATGGCTAGCCAACACTGACTTTATCAAAATAATCCTCCCTTCTTTAGATAGATACATACCCTTCCATCCCGGAAGTTTGTGTTGGATTCTCTCCATTACGTGGTTCCAAGTGACCTTGCTTTTAAACGGAACTTCAAGAGGGAGGTCCAAGTAGGTAGGGGGAAATGAACTCATTTTGCATCCGAGCACTTTGGCATATCTCCACAAATCCTCCACTGGACCCATACCATAAATGCAGTTTTTTGAAAGATTTACTCTCAAACCCAAGATGGCATCAAAGTAACGAATCCCACATCAAAGATACTTCAATTGTCTAATTGAGTTCTTACACAAACTAAAGTGTCATTGACAAACTGGATATGAGACACCACCACCCCATTACTCCCAATCTCAAAGCCTTCCATCAGCCCTCCTTGAAAAGCTTTGGAAAGTAAGGCCCCAAAAGCCTTTGCGACCACCAGAAATGAAAATGGAGACAAAGTATCTCCTTGATGAAGGTATCTAAAGCCATGAAAATATTCCATTGAAGCGTTGTTCAAGAGAATGGAAAAGGATACCGTCCCATAGCATTTTCTCATCTACTATCGCCATCAGAGGCCAAAGCCCAATCTTTGTAGCATGTAGTCTAAGAAATTTTAGTTGACCCTACTATAAGCTTTTTCTAAGTCTAGTTTGCACAGGACCCCTATATCCCCTTTCTTGACGACTGCATCACTACATTCATTGGTGATTAGAACACCATCAATGCTTTGATGACTCCCCAATAAAATTGCTTTGATTAAGGGATATTATTCTCCATAACTTCCTTCAGTCGGGTTGCAAGAGCTTCCAATAAATTCTTGTACATGTTGCCTACCAAATTAATTGGCCGAAAGTTCTAAATTGAGTCTGTCGCTTTCTTCTGAATGAGGGAGATAAGGGTGGTGTTGCTTCCTTTATCTAGAAAATTGTCCTTTTGAAAATCCTCCATAGTCAACATTACATCTTTCTTGACCACTTCCCAACAAGCTTTGAAAATAGCCATGGAAAACCCATTAGGACCCAGAACTTTATCATATACAATTCTATAAACCACATTCTTCACTTTAACCTAATCAAAAGACCTTTCCAACTAGTCTCTTTGCACATCTAACATAGTATTGAAGAACACTCCATCCAGCTTTGGCCTTGTTATACATGGATCCTTGTAAAGATCCATAAAGAAGGCAGCAACATGGTTTTTCAATTTTTCGTAATCGTCCATTATGTCGTTTCTAATTTTTAACTTTGAGATAAAGTTTACATTTCTCCTAGCTGAAGCAACCTTGTGGAAGAATTGTGTGTTGTCACCGTCTTTCAACCATTTCCAAAGTCTTGAAAATCTTCCAGCAGCCTCAAGCTAGGTCTACGAACCTTGGGGACTTCAGGACATGTTCTCAAATCTGAAGGGTCTTGGAGCTGTCATTTTCAACTTTCCATTCAAGAGGATGGGAATATGATCAGATGTAGGCCTTGGGAGAGATTCTCCTTTGAAGAGAGTAAACTGTGTGTCCCATTCTGGGAGACGAAGAATCTATCTAGCTTGCTGAGAGAGGGAACCTCCTGTATAATCAACCAAGTGAATCTAGTTCTTGATACCGACACCTCTCGGGAAGCAAAGCAGTTCACAACATCAGAAAATCGGAGCATGTTTCCGTAGTTTCTGCTATGCATTTCTCTTGTTTGGATTTAGCACCTCATTGAAGTCTCCACCCAAACGCCAAGGCCCCTACCACTCCTCCCTAATATTCCGGAGCTCTGCAAAGAGAAATTGAGACAAATTGCTATCGCATGGACTATAAACTCATGTAATTGCCCGCCCATTATCTGAACCTTTACGAATACATTATCAGAACCTTTCAAACACCCATGGATTGACACATAAAGATCCAAACTTGTGGTTCACAACCTCAGTTGCACTTGCATCCCAAAAAAACCCATACACCCCCAAAAGCATCTGTTGAAGGGAGACACACACCATCTACCATCTCATATGGACAGACCTACCTGAACAGGTATCTGTCCATTTCTTTAAGTTTAGTTTCCTACATCAACATAATATCTGCCTTAGCGTAACAATGTCTTTGATCACCGAATGTTTATCCTCTCTGCCCAAACCTCTTACATTCTAAGATAATACTGAGAAATTTATCATGAACAATGCAGATTTGAGGATTTAGAGCCAAAATTAAACACCATAGAGGGATCAAGATCCCTTCCTTCCCTGGTTCATTGCAATAATGGATGTGAGTGGAGATTTTTAACCTCTATGAACCTTTCAGGAATTCATGACAGAGCCAAACATGAAGACTTCTTTCTCAAGGGCCAACAATAACTTAATGGCCTGCTGCTCTAGTCCATCAAAAGACGAGCAGTGGAGATTTTTAACCTCTCTATGAACCCTTCCTCTATTTGGAAACCCACAATGAAACGTCTAATAGGGGATGCACCTAGTCATCAACACATATAATAGCCCAAGAGGCAGCTCTTGCATAGGCCCTTTGCTTCAAGAACCCTAGAATTGTCCGTTGATTGAATTTGAGGTCTGTTCCCCTCAGTGGTAGTTCCGTTTGGGGTTCATGGATCCTCACTGAGAGCAAGCCATCATCATTTCCCCTTCAATACAGCGTGTAGAAAATTTTGGCTACCGCTATTAGTCTGCTCTTTTCTACCATTTTCCGAAGTTCTTTCTCTGCCCTTCCTCTATTAGTGAGGGATTTAAATTGCCTGAATGACATCAAGGACATTTTCGAGAGACAAAAGTTATAATCCTTTGTTCAATGAATGGACGCTTTCGACCATCTTTCAATCAATCCATTTTGGTTGTTCTTCCTCCACTTCTGGGTAGTTTTGTCAGGAAGCTGTCTTATCTCTCTCATAATGATTCCTTGAAAATACCAATAGGGTCCCTCCGTGTTCTTGCTTTGGGGAGTATTCTGTATGGACATATTCGTCTTTTATTTGCCACCCCATGTTTTCTCCCTCATCACATGACAGGTTGAATTCAAAATTTGAATCTCCGTCTTGGCCAAAACCGCTTAGCTCTAACTCAAAACCAGAACTGAACAGGTTTTATTTATCCAGAATCTCCTCGTCATTCCAAATGTGTTCCACAACTGAATAGGTTTTATTTTTTTTTGTTTAAGATATAGAAAGTTTTTTTCATCACTTATCTTTGAACATTATTTTGTTAGGTCAAAACTAATTTGTTTGGCATATTTTGGTGTTATTGTAAAGGTTTTTAAGTTACCTTTCTAACGATTCCAAAATCTTGTGAATTCAATGTAATTTGGGAAAGGTGTGGCTAAAATACTGGCAATGTATCACTTTATGATGAAATTAAGTATTTTGAAGTTTTATTTTTCTAGTTAGAGTGGAATTTGAAAGCCTGGAGTGTGAATGCTTATATGTGTGTGTGTGTGTGTGCACTTTGTAAGTTAAAATTTCTTATTGAAAAATGATTGATTTTTTTTTTTAATGGTAATGGAGAAAACATATTAAAAGTGAAAGAGAGGAAACAACAAAGAATTCACCGGGCCAGTGAACGGGGAAGGACAAACAAACAAAAACAAAAACAAAGGAACTGAAACATGAACATCAAATAGCCTTAACAACCTAGAAACATCCATAACCCAGCCCCACATACAATCTTAAGCCATCTCATCGTACTTCTTCCTAAACGAACACCACTGGAGTAACACATCCTAAGTTGCAACAAGGAGGCCCTCAAGAGGCAAGGATTTTTTTTTTCAAGGAGTCATATGTTCTGCTCATTCCATAGGATCCAACAAAGGTCACTTGGGAGAAACCTCCAAAGAGCTTTGAATTTTAAACACTCTTTCCTTAGTTAAGATCCACCATCAAGAGATATTAGACTTTTGAAATCTGCCAAGAAGATCAAGGCATACCCAGACAAGATAGGAAGGAGTTGATGTGCAAGCATATGTGACCATTAAGAAGCTAGAGGATCATGCAAGATCATAGGGTCCAGAAAACTGCTGGAAAAATAAGGGTAGATTAGGTATTTTTTCTTTTAGTGGCAGTCTTGTAATAAAGTAGGTAAAATGGGTTTCTTATTTATGTAGAGGAATAATATAGGTAATATGTGGGGCCTGGGGATAGTTTTGGTTAGTCTTGATTCTCAAGTAAATCATACAACTAAATTGTGGGACCCATGGACAGCTATGGTTGCCTTGGTCATCAAGTACTGTGGGATCTCTTGTAAACAACTGGCGCTGCTAACATTCCTTCTCCCTAATCTTCTATTTTCTTAATTATAGAACACTGTTTACTAGTTTTTGTTCACAGCCCCTTATTCTTTTTTTTCTTACTTATATTATTTCCTTTATCCCCATTCAAGTTCTTTGGTTTGATACTATTTTTCTTGACAGCCATCGGAATTCTTATAGTTGAACCATCAATAATTGTCCAAATAAATTGAAATTTTCTGAGTTAAGGTTTACTTCCTTATTTGCTTGTTTACCAATTTCCAATGCATTCTGAGTTGTTTACCCTATTCTGATTAGCTCTCTTATATTTGCTGTTCTGTTGGATTTTTAAGTGCAGACCTAAGTTTTGAAGAGTTTATATACTTTTTAATCATTCATTTAATCTGAAATTTTTATGGGTTGTTCCTCACTCACAAGTCTATTGCCATTTAAAATTTTAGACAATTATGACATTCCTAGACCTGGTTACATCTACCCAAAGTTTTATCTAGATTCGAGGTTTCTGATTTGGCTACTTGTTAAAATCCTAATAAACCTATTCACTTGGGTTTATTTCAATCATTTTTTGGACTTCATTTAGGCCCATTACCCTCAAGTTTACAGCACCCCTAGGTTGTCCTGCATCAGAAGTTCCATACGTTATGTGCCACATTGCATTATACTATTCGATGGCTGTGTAGAAAGATAGGATCGTAAAGATCTCCTTTTTTCCCCCCTCATTTCGCCACCAAGTATCCGCCACTGCTTCACTAAGACGATTAAGAAGTCTAAAGAATTCCATTTCCCAATCATCCAAGTTCTTTCTCATTGTAGGACTCCAAACTCCACTATCTCTGGTATGATTGAAGTAGGAAGTTGTAACACTACTTATTTGTGGAATAATTGCAATTGGATTCCTCTTTTAGAGGAGTTCTCTCCATTCAAGTATCTTCCCAAAATTTGAATTCTTTTCTTAATCCCAATTTAAACCTGATGTACATCTAAAACTCTTCTTTATCTTTCACAATTGACTTCGCAACCCCACACCATGACCCCTTCTCTCTTATGGATTCTTATTTGAGACTTCTTCATACTTAGCCACTACCACTTTTCTCAATAGACTTTTGATGCAGCACAATAAAGATGATACCAAAGTTGATGTAGAATGATAACCAAGAATCTCAATAAAATCCAAAGTGATGTAGCAGAAACAAGAATAAGTTAAGGAACCAAGAATTGAACTTTAAGTAATCAAGATTTAATAAAAATGAAAGAAACTTGATCAGAGGGTTTTAGGAGAATTGAAACAAGAAAAGATGGAGAAAAGAGAAGAAAGAAACCCAAAAGGGCATTTTTGGAATTTTTGGGTAGAAATCCAAAATTACAAAAATACCCATACTGATGTCTATCAGTGGTTTATGGTCAAAATTTCATGAATTTTGGAGGCGTTGATTTGATAAGATTTATCAAATTGTGAAAACTCAGACCTTCCAAGATTCTTTTACATAAATAGGGATTCCTTATCTAATTACATAAAGATAATGTTGCTGAAAATGAACTATTCTTGTTATTTTTTTTTAAAGATGCCAGCTTGCTAAGTTGGTAAAATCTGTGGGTGTTGTACCACTGACCTAGGTTCAAAACACGTCTTCACCTATATTTACCTAGAACCTAGATTAACTTCAAACTAACATAATTAGTATTATATAAATTATTAAACCCAAAATGCTCTTGTATAGGCCAATCAAATTTCAGATTGGGCTGTCTTGTGTTCCAGCGCAATAGCTCAAATCAAGAGAGCTATGACATGTTTGTTTTCATTAAAATAAAAGTGTTGGCATGTGTCTAACAAGTGAACACAATTTTGATGTCTGACACTACCAAGCTGATCTGATGAGGACATCAGAGATCGTGACACTTATAGTGTACCGGTGTAGGAGGAGGAGCCTTTCACTTTGGTTCAAGTAGAGCATGTGGGGCCCACAAACATCAGCCCGTGTGGGGTCCACTTGGAGTCTTTATATTTCTTTTTTTTTTTAGATAATTTACTTGGAGTCTATCTTGATGGGGTCGTGGCTTACTTTGTGGAGCTTATTGGTGTGTTTTTTTTTTGGATTTTATTTGCTGTTTTTGTATGATATTTAGTCAGTATATTTTGTTTTATTTAGAATAAGACAAGAGTCATTAGGATTATTGTTTTAGGGTATTTTGGGAATTGGGCCATTGTAATGGGTTTTTAGAAGGGGGTACAGCATAAAGTGGTTGATTGTTTTGTTTTTAGAAAGTGGGGAATGATATGTCTGGGTTTTAGAAAGGCCAAGGCTATATAGGAGGGTGAAATCTCTTGTATTATTCATTGACTAATCAAATAAAGATTCGTTGTTCTTGTTGCTCACGGCTCGAGCTTTCAAAACCCTAGATTGGGTTCCCTTGGAGAGTGTCTGAGGTTCTACATTCTCTTGGACAGAGGCCTAGAACCTGTCTTGTGGTGAGAGGCTGCAACACGTACTATCTTCTTCTTCTTTCTTGTCTCTTGGTGGTTACTGCCCAAATGAACCCTATTCTTGAAGTTTCTGCAAACCCTTCTCCGGATTTTTTTTCTTTCAAGAAACTGACATTCGAAACCCAAAACCTTTGTTTTCAGACCTAACTTAAACCTACCCAGTAAAGATCGCTACTGCAGAAATTCTTGGGCCTATTTCAGACCCTGTGGCAGCATCTGGGCTAATGCCAGAGCTGTTACAGCTCTCCCCACCCGAAACCAAGGCCTCCCTGAACTTTCAGGTGTCTCTGCAGACCCTGTTTGGGGTCCTGAGTCTTGCGGCCAGACCAGACGTCCACAAACCCTTGCTGCAGTCTTTCTTCTATCAAAAAGCTAACCTGCAGATACATACAAACCCTGCTGTATTCCCTGCAGATTTTGTTTCCCATTAATCTGATGCCTGCAGCACATTAAAACCCAAAAGTACTGCTGAAAATCCCTTTCCCTGTAACTCCTATCCCTGCCGATATAAAGTTAGCCTCTTTCATTAGCTGCAGAATTATTTCCCTTTCAAAACCCCTCTTCTATAATACTTTTTATCAACCCTCTGTCTCTTGTCACCCAGACCTGCAGAATCTCTTTTGACAGTGCTAAATTTATCACCTTATTGTGAGAATCCCTGCAGACTGTGTTTGACCTGTTCCCCTTTATTTTTTTACACTTCTGTAGCCTGTTTACTAAGATATACTTGCTGTTTTGGTTAACCGAATCAAAGCCTGAATACTTTTTTACTTTAGGATACTGTTATATGCCTTGGACACCTGCTGTTCCTACTTTTGTTCATTAACACTTGCTGCTGGTTTATGATTTTAACTGAAGCCTTTTAAGGCCTTTATATTGAGTTGTTGTGCTGATTCTTGAATCTGATAATAGGATAGATTTGTGCATTTGATTCTAACTCTACTTAGTTCCTTATAAGCTTCTTGAACTTGGCATAATCGAGGGTTGAACCTAAACTTTTACTCTGATTGGAATTCAAAGTGAAAATGATTGATGAGTAGGAATCTTGTTCTACCTAATCATTGCTTTGGTTAACCTCCTTTGATCTCTACTTGTATCAAGTCTTCGCGCATATTCTGAATCTCTTCATGCATCCTACATCATGATCTGGTGGATCATGAGATCAAGGCACTCCTCTTTGGTCTTAGATTTTGTCCCATTCCATGGGAGCCATGGGGTTGGTTGTACAGGTGATTCGGCCATTGTGATTGGTTGGTTGGCATCAGATAGGTGGAATCCATGGCAGTTGTGTCATCTATTAGACAGATTCGGTCCCTAGCATCTTAGATGAACATCTCGTTTTAGTGGATGCCAAGTTTGGATGAGTTAACGCAGCAAGGATCCATTAGGATATTAATGTATTTTGGGCTTTACCCACTAGTGTGGTCCTTGGTGCATTTTTTCTCCTTTGGAATGTATTTGGTTTTGGTTGATACTCATCTTTCTTATATTACCTTTTATTTTTCTTAATAAAATTCTAGTTATTCATAAATGATAAATTTAAATGTTTAAATAGAAGTGTCAGCATGTGCTTTTCTTTTTATGCATCTTTATAGATGTTACTTTGATTATGGCTCTTAAGTGCTTGTCCAATGACTATAATCCAACATATCTTCATGGAAGCCAGATTTGCCAAGATGTATACAGCAAGGAGGAAAATCCAAAAGGATAAGGACGCTGAACCCACTGAGTTTGAGGAGTCGGTTGCACAGGTTAATCATTATTACTATCATTGGTGTTTTTATTTGTAGCATGTTGGCATATGATCAAAACTTTAGTTCTATTTTTTCTACAGTCATTTTTTGATTTGGAGAACACAAACCAGGAGCTCAAAAGTGACTTAAAGGATCTTTACATAAATGCAGCAGTGTAAGGACTAGTCTATTGCTTGCACGTCTATGCTTGGCTTTTTATCATGACAAAAACTTATTGGTTGTCCATTGCTGCAGTCAAATTGATGTTTCTGGGAACCGGAAAGCCGTTGTCATCCATGTTCCCTACAGGTTGAGGAAAGCTTTCCGAAAAATTCATGTTAGGCTTGTAAGGGAGCTGGAGAAGAAGTTCAGCGGGAAGGTGCTCTAAATACACCATTTCTTTCACCTTTCAAATTTTAACTTGATGTTGACTTGGTCTTTGATAGCACATATAACAAGAAAACTTGTAAATTTAACAAGGCCCTGCTGTGATGCCAAAACTAATGGAAATAAAATTTGAGTGAGCATTGGTATGCTTATAAATCTCATAGAACTATTCTTAGTTGTCACTGCAGTCGTCCCCCTCCCCTTGAATCAAGCTTTTGTTGTGACTTGCAACATGCTATGTTTTCTCCCCATTGCTAGTAGGATGATAGTCCCCCCTGTTTTGGGTGTTGGCAAATCATGTACAACTTTTTTGTAAGAAGCTAATTTAAGGAGAACGTGGGTGAAAGTGATTGCAGGTCTGATCTTGACAACTAATATAATTATTTTTTCATGACCCAAACTAAATGTCATGGCCTTGATTGAACCCTACTTTATCCATTTGCTATGCAATATGCATTGTTTTAAAAGTATGGCAGTTGACTTGGGATCGGCATGAATGCATGATCCCTGATGCGGAACAAGAAAGAGCCCATATTCATATTTGATGGGATTGTGCAGCTGTATTTTGGGAGTTTTTGCATGGATTTTTTTTTTTTAATTTGGTCAATTTTATGTTAATCTAGGTTAGTTTCTTGTCAGTCAGTTTAAGGATTATTTATTTCCAACTAGAATAGGTTTTATTTTATTTTTAGGAAAGTGAAAGATGTATTTCTGCCACTTTTGTTTATGCTCTATTTTAGAAAGTCAAAACATACCCGTTTGGGTTGTGATTTTAGTCCTATTTGAAAGGTTATTCAGTTACCTTTCTAATGAGACTAAGATCTTGAGAATCTGACGTAATTTGGGAAAGGTATGGCCAAAATACTAGCAAGGTATCACTTGGTGACGATATTTAGTTAATTTAGAAGTTTTATTTTTTTTAGGAAGTCTAGTTAGAGTAGAATTTGGAAAAACTTGGAATGTAAAGTCTATATATATGCTTGTAACCCAAATTTTATTAACGAAGAATGATGATTATTAATGAATTCAATGCTACAATTGTCTTGTTCTCTGGTGTAACTCCAGAATCATGAAGGTGTGATACTTTCAACTCTAGGTGTGATTCCTATGAGGCCATTGGTGTGACTCCATTGGTATCTTTTTATCCTTCTTTCTTTATTTTTTTCTTCAAGTTACTATTCATGGGCATTGTTCACACAACACTATTCATTTTTATTCTTCCTCTTCATTTGCAATTCTTCTTCCATTATTCCTCTCCCATAATTTTATATTTTTGTTATTAGTTTATTTCTGTAGAACACTGTTATAAAGCTTAAATAAACTCTAATTGCACCCAATTCTAAACCCTAACCTTTTCCAAATCCTAACCCTATACCTAAAGCATTCTGTGTAAACCTTTTGCTATCCTTTAACCTGACTAACAGCAACCTTTCAACTAGTGTTTCTCTTTTAATTAACAGCCCACAAATACTTCCTAAACATCCTACACACCCCCATCTTTAGTCCTTTAATAATCCCACATCTTTTAAGCCTTTAAAATTTTTCTATTTATGGTGAATGAGAAATGATTTTAGGAGGCTTTGAGGCTGTGAAACCCCTAAAGGACTGCAATTTGATTCCAGAATATGAATGCCATCGGCGATAGGCCGACAGTGGGTGGTGCTCGGGTTTGTATAGCTGATGTGAGGATGGTTGCTGGTTCAAAGGGAGGGATGAATGATCGTTGATTAATGTTGGCCGTAAGCAATAGTTGGGGAGTATTGTAGATGGTGTAAACAATTGTAGGGGAGTTGGATATGTGCATGAGATGGAGACTAGGGTTATTCAAAACCCTAATCATGAAGTGGGTATGAATGTCGATGGTGGTGGCGTGGATCTGGCTTGTGATGAAGATGGATTCGATGATGGCGATGAAGATAGCTTTGATAATGGAATCAATGTATTTGGAAAGGTAAGGATTCTGTGGATACTTTGTTGCATCTCATATGAACCATAGAGAATATGGATAAAAACTCCATTAATAGATCCGATCTGGTGGCTTTATTGACATGGTTCTAAAACTCGCCCAATCCGGGCTCGGATCGCCCGGATCGGATCGGGATCGGTCCCGACCGATCCCGGTTTTGCGTGTTAATTGGAATTGACGAAGGATCAGCCGATCCAAGCTCCAGATTGGTAATATTTAATCAAGTGCAACCAATATTTATATATAAAAAATAATCAAGTGCAAACAATATTTATATATAAAAAAAAAATTAAAAAAAAAATCAAGTGCAACCAATATTTAAAGGGCAGCTTGGCCCAACGGTAAGGCTTACCGTTAGCGTCCCTGGTGGCGCGGGTTCAAGTCACGAAAACCTCCTCTCCAGAAATGGGGGTAAGGCTGTGTACATCTTGTCCTCCCCAGACCCCGCGATAACGGGAGCCTCGTGCATTGGGCCGCCCTTTATATATAAA
>JAOXJP010179024.1:0-12501 GCA_025762735.1 Platanus orientalis
GGGAGGGAACACGGTTGGAGCGATTAGAGAAGGAAAGGAAGAAGGGAGAGTTGGACGTTAGACACCGGTTGGAGGGAGGGAGATGTTTTCAAATAGAGGTGTGCATAGGAAACTTAGCAGGGAGGGGTTTAACAGAGAGAAGGGTATAATTGGAATTTATGGAGGCGTGCTAAGAGATTTTGGAGGTGTGCTTACATAATAGCCATAAAATTTTGTGTGATGGGATCCGGCCTTTATGCAATAAGGAAGGAATGCTTGGAAAGAAATCAACAATCACAAAATATGAGGATTTTACATGGTTTAACTAAAATGCCTACATTCACGGGGATATTTGGTTTTTACTATATAAGAATTATAAAAAAATGTACAAAACTCTCTTGCTCAAGCCCTCACCCCTCTTCACTCACTTCTTTTAACCCTGTGAAAAACACTTACTTCCTATTACTCTGAGAGATTTCTAAATGAAGACCATAATTCTTCCTCCTGTAAATAGTATTTTTTTTTTAATATCTATTAAGGTTGTTTCCACATGAAGAAACCCTTTTTCCACATCTCCCCATTCACACATTTTGGAGTAGGGGATAACATTCTTTTTTTATTCTTATGGGGCCTAACTATTAAAAGAGACTAATCCAACCAACTCCCATTTTTTCATGTTGAAGGAGTTTGTTGTTGACTGGAAACTTGTCAAAACCGAACAATCTCTACCTTGTTCACAATTACCTTGAAAAATTCTTATTGAAGTCAGCTCCACCTGTATCTTTGCCAAGACACAAAACCTATGTGTACGACACTCCATCTTAGCCCACATTTCTGGAATCACCTTGGAGAAAACTTATACTTGTCATTCTTAGTGAACCCCACACCATATATTCTTGGAACACACTTCCACTTCAAACTTGAATCATAGCCTTTTTGTTATCTCCAAAAACAGCCATTGGCCTTTAAGAACCACTTCTACACATACCATCGAATCAATTCAATCTTTGCACCATCTGACTTGATCATAACATGACCAACGTATATGTGCAGTTGTCCCTAGTCGACTCTCATAGTCAACTCCATAGAGGGATCTTGATCCATCCAATCCAACCATAGGAATTATCTCACCATCATCTATCATTTAGAAACCCATAACATTTGTCTTTGCTTCCACTATAAAAAGATATCCTGCACAAATGCTTAATATTTCGTGCACCCCATTTTCATCTCCCCACTAAGGTTAAGAACATATCATCAATCATTGTATTCTCCATCAGACGATACAAACTATCACATTTTTCTCCCTTCATCAGGACCAAACAATCACGTGTGATTTTCATTGTTCCACATGTAGCTGAATACCTACAACCGATCGAATCCAACTAGTTTAATGATATCATATTCATTCGCATCTTTGAAACATATACTACACCATCCAAAGTACAAACTACTCCATCAAACATCTTGATTTTCACTGTCTTAACACCCGTGACGTCACAAGTGGACCTGTTATCCAAAGAAACAACACCAGTCTTCTTCTCCTAGAACGCATTAAAATGTTTTTTCTTAAAGCATATATGAATAGCACAACCTGAATCTAATATCCACTCATCATGAGAAAAAATGTTCATACCTGTGAAGACTATGAAAACATCTTCAATGTATTCCTCAAATTCTTCCACCAACATTGTATTGAAACTGTCACTTTTCTTTCTGTCAGTACGTTCTAGAAAATCCCTCTTAACATGGTTATATTCCTTGTAATGGAAACGTTGCACCTTGCCCTTTCCTTATTTGGACCTGTTATTCCCAAATCCTCTCATAGATTACCTTCATTCATAATTATATATCCGACCAATTATCTCAAAATCTTATCCTCCTCCAATATTTAGTCTCCTTATAATATCATTAATATGAGTGATGTCATGAGTCTATGATGTCTTCTAGGCTTATGGTATCTTTCCTAAATAATAATGTTGTCACCAAATTGTCATAAGAATCAGGAAGCTAGGTAATATACAAAATGGCATTGTCTTCTTCCTCCACTTTGACATCACATTTGTGTAGTTGATCGAAGAACCGATTGAACACACTTAAGTGTTTCAACAAGTTCTCACCTTCATGCATTAGTCCATATAGTTGCCGCTTTAGATATAACTTGTTGGTGGGGTTCTTTCTCATGTAAAGTTTCTCCAACTTCTCCCATAAAACTAGTGTCAAATCCTCATCCATAACATTAAACAGTATGCTATCTACAAGATAAATACGAAATGTACTAACTGCTCTCATCTCTATGTCTTGTCAATCATCATCATCAATTTCATTGGACTTACCTTTATTTCCTTGCAAGGTCTTCTACAAACCCTGTTTCACTAATAAATCATTTACCATTCATTGTCAAAGAGTGAAACTACCACTCCCATCAAATTTCTCTAAAGATAACTAATCGACGAAAGCCTTTATTACCATCGTGAATACCCTACAATTTTTAGCAAATAACCCTTTGAATAAAAAAAAATATTTTTTATTCACTGGTTTCTTCCTCTTCCTCCCAACACAAACTAGATGCTCCCGTACCAACTTTTGGTGCAATAGAAACAACCCTAAAATTTCACGTGATGGAATGCAGGCTTAAACCACTCGTGATTTATGCTATAAAGAGTAAAGCAAAAGCAAATAAATAAAAATTGTCAATTGGGCCAGGTTGACCCAAAGCCCAACATGTTTGGCCTAAAAAATAGATGGATTGGGCCAACTAAACTTTGGGATAGGCTGAGTTTGGGCCCAACATTTATGCCCAATGTTTTATTTAGGCCGAGTTTAGGTAGGCTCTATTTCAGCCCAAGACCAAACCTAGCCTGGCCCGAAGTAGTATACAAATTAGGTTTTATGTGTTTTTATTTTTTGGATAATGATATTGGGTTTGTATGTTTATAAAAAAAATTCCATTATCTAATAGTTCAATATTACTATTAAAAATAAAATAAAAATAGTTAAATATTTCAACTAATTAACAAGGCCCAAGTAATATGCATTTCAGTTATGGGCTCAAAATCAGCCCAAGTTAATGGAGGAATTTTAAGTTCGGGCAGCCCAAACTCAACCTGAAGCCCGTAGTTTTCAAACAGGCTAAGTTCGGCTGACTACCTCGGGCCTATTTTGGGCTCAAGTGAGTTTGGGCCAAAGTAAAATAGTTCAGGCTGACCTTGGTTTGATTGATAGCCCCAAAAGAAATCAACAGTCACACAAAACGATGATTTTATGTGGTTCGGCCAAGATGGCTACATGCACGGGGATGTCCATTTTTTCACTACACATGAAAAGTAAAAGATGTATAAAGCTCTTTTGCTCAAGTTTCTCACCTTAGAACCTAAGCCCACAACCCTATTACACACTTCTTCCTCACTTCTCTTAACCCTATGAAAAAACACCTACTTCCTCTTGTGGGCGTCAGTTTTTGCACGATGGGTGGGCCTCTTAAAAAGGGGTCCACTCATCATGGGCCTAACCCACGATGACAAGGAGTCGCCACCAACCCTTTTTAGAATTGATGAGACATATATTTTTTAAAACAAAATTATTTTGAAAATGTCAGACTCCTAATTAACTAGTTGACTCAGAGGTTCTGGGAAAGTGGTTCGTTATGGATCAAGGAAGGTGTTAGGCACCTCGGTCCATCCGCATTCACGGTTACCTACTTAAACCAGTTCAACTCTATGGTCTAATTTCTATTCATGGTGTGTGAAAGAGTGAGTCCTATTTTTGAAAACTAGTGTCATGCTTGTGCACGTGGTTTATCCTACAAACTACTGGTGTGCGCGTATGTGTCTATGAAAAGCATGTGATCTAAGTCTAACAAATTAGTCATCTACTTTACATGTTACACAACGAAAATAAAATAAAATGAAAGTAAAGGGTTTAGGGTGCGTACCTTAAGTCATGTCTCTGATTACCAATAAAACAAAAACAGGAGTTAGTGCATATCGCATATACAAATGGCACAACATACAAAAGGTAACAATCATAAACATTAAATGAAAGAAGATGATAAAAAAATGGACTTGGCTAATTCAATTTGACTCAATTAATTTCTAGCTGACTTGGTTTGGATTGGACTTGGGTTGACTCGGTTCAATTGATCCAACCCATAATGAATTGGTTCATAATGGAATCATCTGAGTCGACTCGGTTTGGGTGGAAGAGATTTGTGTTGGCTCGACTCAATGTCAATATGAAGGTTAGTTTAGCAAATACACTGAAAACAACAAGTTCACATATATTTATCAAAAATACCCTTCATCAAGCAATGGGGGCATATAGATAGGTATTAGAGTGGTAACCATCCATTCTAAATGAAGAGGATCTAAACCAAAAAATAAGGCCCATATATATATAGTTTTCTATAAAAAGAAAATCTTTCCTAATGCAGAACATCCTTCCTATTGTATCTTCTTACCCAACCTACTTACAGTCCCACATCCTCTGTTTTTGTTTAGAACACATACTACACACAACTATACAACTTAATAGAATTATGGTGAGTCAGAGAAGAACTGCAGAAACAAAAATATAAACGAAAATAAAATTAATAGAAGTATGAAAAGAAGATTATGAAAGATGTTAAGTGTGTAAGGGGAAGGGTAGTGCATGGTAGATAATGAGCTTGGACCCCAAGATGATATGCCAAATTTTGTTTGGTGTATACTGTGCCGTGATGGATTCTCAGAAAGTCTCTGACACCAATTTCAGATGGTGGGACCAGAATTAGCTTGCTTGAGTACTATGGATGACTGAGTTAGCTTGGACATTAAGGTCATAAGCCATAAACTTAAGAAGGAAACAATAAATGAAATTGATCCACTTAACGTTGAACTATACAACTCATAATAGGAGAAAGGGAAAGAAGAAAATGATAAAATAGAAAAGTAAAGAAGAAATCTTACAAGAACTCTATGAACTAAGAAGAGACATGACATTCAAGGAGACTTTACAAAAGAATAGCAAAAGAAAAACAACTCAGATCTATCAATTTTCACTAACTAAAACAAACAAAGGTAAGGTGAATCGTGACATGAATCAAATGTTAAAATCCTAGAAACAAATCAAAGAGCAAGAGAAAGAGAAAATGAAGAGAAAATATGAGTTTTGTAAGGAATTTTTGGATTTTCTAAAGAGCAAAAAGCTTAGGAACAAATATGCAAGTAGAAAGGTAAGAACATTGGTAAATTGTTTTTGTTTTCATTCTTTAGGTTCTTAAAACTCTATGAATCTCATTTTTTGAAGTATCACAATCATTTTGTTCTAGTTTTGGTTTGCCTAGAAGTTCTTAAAACCTTATTTTTTTGAAAGGATAAGTTGAATATGTAAGAATATAAGTAATTTGTGATTTGTTTTCAATCTCTTAGGATCCTAGAGTGTTATGGTTTTTGTTTTGAATCCATTTCGCGTTGATATTATATGTAGAACTATGTTTTTTGAAGGAAAACCAAGTATTTTATATAGGGGGTCTCATTTTTGAAGTGAAATACTTAACCTATGATTTGTTTTGAACTATATTTTGATCTTTAAGTTTTATATTACTATTTTACAAATGATTATACATGTTTTATCTCAGATTTGTTTTGCATAGGTTCTTAGTGTTTTTAAAAACACCATTTTTTTTTCAAAAAAAAGTATTGATTTCATCTACTAATGATAGGATTTCCAAAGAGTAATGTTGGCAGACAGATTTGTAATGTTTTGAAAAGATCATCCATAGATTGTGTTTAGGAGGATCGAACAATTTCTGTTATATTTGTATTGAATTAGTTTATTGTAAATAACCTGTATAAGATAGTTATATGCTTTGATTGAAACTATAAGAGAATGATATGTTTTGTTATAAAGCCACCCTACCCATCAAGGGGTTTAATTTTGATGGAACCCACAACACCGGGTATGTGGTGTGAACTGTTTACAAACCCACCTCACCAAATATATGGTGTGAACTATTATATGGATCCTCACTACTTGCCCAATTGGTAGTAGTAATCCACCTCACCGGGTATATGGTGTGAACTTTTCTAGTCCTTCTCACTAGGGTATAAAATGGTGTGAACTATTATATATATTGGTTTTGATATCAGTTATATGTTATATCCTGTTTTGACTATGATACGTGTTTTTAATTTGTTCTGTTTTGATTAAATTAAAAGCATTTGATTCGTATTATTTTAAGTTCTTCACATGAAACCATATTTTATATTATGTTTAGTAATGTTAAAATAATGATTTAAGAAGTGTTTCATTCTAGATATTGTTTAGTAAATATGAAAACTATATATTTTGTATTTCTGAAATCGTGTTAAGTCTTGATCCAATGTTTCCTATAGTTTACTTATTTTCTTATTAAGTTTATCAAGCCCAAATTGATACACAGGTGATGAGGAGATCACAAAGTAGTGATTTCATATAGAGAGGACTAGAGATGGATTGGATCTATGCTTTGAAACATTACGGATTTTGTTTTCTGTTATTTACTTCAATAGATACATGATATTTATTTCAGTTATTTTAATTTATTGAAAGGGATGTAATAATGTAGTTGGTTTATTATTTGATTTCAATTAATATCAAACTATA
Source organism: Platanus orientalis (assembly GCA_025762735.1). NCBI lineage: Eukaryota > Viridiplantae > Streptophyta > Magnoliopsida > Proteales > Platanaceae > Platanus > Platanus orientalis. The sequence continues at coordinate 6,604 of JAOXJP010179024.1, forward strand.
TGTATTTGGTTTTGGAGTGTTAGACATACAAGTTGATGGATATTTAGTTTATGGTTTATTATGGATTATGGATTTTATTTACAAGTCAAACTTGTGGGAATAGTTATGATTAATGGTTTACGAATAACGTATTATTTTGCTTCATATGAATGTGAAAGTAAATGAAAAAATGTAATTTTTTTTACAGGAGATTATATTAATGAATGAATGTGTTAATGTCACATGCCGAAATTAGCTCCAAGCTTAACTTGTTTAGCTAAACTAGCGTAAGCTCGGGTGATGTCAGCTCAACTTGATTAAATATTGTATTATTAATATTCACTCGAGTTTAAGTTAGTTGAGCCAAACAAACATGAAGATTGAGCCCAACCAAAGAATTTATTCATTGAGAACAGTAGGTTGATTCAATTTGTGGGGTGAGTGTTTAGGGCCAAGGTGATACAAAACCAATAAGTTTAATCTTCCGCTTAATACTAGAATCAATAATTGAATCATCTAAGTCTGCATCAATCCTAAGGTTGTCAATTGGGTTGGACTGGCCCGAAGCCCGACATGTACGGTTTGAAAAATAATCGAGTTGGGCCAACTTTTTCGAGCTTGGCTGAGTTCGGGCCCAAATTTTAGGCCTAAAGTTTTAATCGGGCCGAATTTGAGCATCCTCAATTTCAGCCCAATATCTTGTCCAGACCATCCCTGAGTAATTACTAAATACATCTTTATTTTTATCCCGAAATTAAGCTTGTATTATTTTATTCGTTGGGTCAATATTTTTGTAACAAATTTACCATCATCAAATAATTTAATGTGTCATCTATTAAAAAAAACTCATGTAATATGCATTTAGGGGCCTAAAATCGGGCCAATGATTTAAGGGAAGAGTTTTAGGTTGGGTAGCCTGAACTCGGCTCGAAGCCTATTTATTAAAACAAGCTAACTACTTTGGGCTGAGTTTGGGCATTTGCAAAACATGTTAGGCTGACCTCATCTTGGTCCAGCCCTACTCAATTGATAACCCTATTCAATCAAGGATACATCATCTATTTCTACAAAAAGGATTTTGTCCGCCTCCCTTAACGAACTCTTGCTCTGCTAGGCTTCAGGAGGCGCGCACGTCAGTGCCAAAAAGTGATAAGTGCCCTCCAAAAAGTGTAAATCACTTTTTGGCGCTGATGTGCCCGCCCATTGATGCCTAAGGGACCAAGCATTTGTTAAGGTAGGCAGACAAAATCCTACACTTCATCTTCAACAAAAAAGTAGGTTTCTTTCAATAGTTGTTTTCTATCCATATTGAAGGTGGTAAATGACTAAATGATGAAATTAATAAATCGAGCAAGCCTAGCCAGTTATTCCCAGTAAAATATCCATGGTGTGTTTGTCTAGACATTAGGGCTATCAATGAGTCCATATATTTCCTTTTTAATGGTAAAAATGAACCAAGCTTGTTAAGAGTCTTTATATATATCTTTAGCTTTTAAAGTATGTTTGGTTCAAGCACTATTGGGCTTTAAGATTCAGGCTTGAATATTAGTAAGCAACTCACCTCAATCTTCAATATTGATGTACTAAACCTGCCACCTGGTAGGGCTAACACTCTTCTATCCATACTAGCAATGAACTTGTGTGATTTGCACGAAAATTGTACTTAGAATTATATTTATTTAAAATATTTAATTTTACAATGTGGTGTGTAAGAAGAATAGTATTCTAAAAAATTAATACTAAAAATATATATTAAAAAGTAAAGTTAGATGTATGTAAAGGTACTAATTTTTATATTAAAATTTAAAATTTAAAATATATAATATAAGAATAAAATGATTAATTAGGAAATTGCTAACTTCTAACATGTCATGGTGAGAGATTCTTTGGTTTTTTTCAAAAAATAAAATAAAATAAAATAAAGAAAGACATAGAAGTGTCCCACGTGGCACCTTATTTGTTTGATAATTGGGAATATTAATTAGCAATTTATTGATTTTGGTAATCTCTTGAGTTACCATCCATAGAAATGAGAGTTTGAACTTTCTACATATTATGGAAAGACGATTAAGGGGAATAGTTTTTTTATGTTCAATTATATTATGGATGCTAAAACCGTGACATACGGACTTTGTTCAATTGTTACATATGTTATAAGTGGTTCGAGGGGATTGAAGTAAATTCTAGTAGGGGTGAAGAGATTTTAGTGGATTAGGAGAACAGAGTTAAAAGCATCAAATGTTTTATTTAAGAAAATAAATAAATTTTATGGGATTAAGAGACATTCAGTAAGGCTATTAGGGTGTGTGCATGGGTCGGGTTCAGGCTGGGCCTTAATAAGCTTAGGGCTGGCCCAACTTTGTACACTATGGACTCGGGCCTTGATTTATAAGTTTAGGACCAACTTTATTGTATGGGCCTCGGGCTGGCTTAGGCACTTTAATATATTATGTAAGACTAAAATTTAATAAAAAAAACTTCATATTTACATATAAATTTTAAAAATGCATAAATTTATAATGATGATATATTACATATATACAAACTCTATATATCTATATAATGGGATTCAAGCCTCAGCATCGGGCCCTTAAGCTTTGGGCTGGGTCTTTTGGACTAACTTTTGGGCTGACCTATGTCAGATTCAAGTTAACCCGGTCATATGCACAACCCTAAAGGCTATGCATAGAGCTAGGAAAACCAAAACCCAGCTCGACCTAACGTAAGATTTAACTCACAAAAACCTGGCCCAAATCAAGGCTTGATTGAGCATGACCCCCAATTTTAAGCCCGAACTTAAGCTTGGGCTATGCTCATGCAAACTTTGGTCATTTTTTTAATGGTATTTTAGGAAAATTAAAAAAGAAGAAAATTAGATAGAGTACCCACGTGAATGAGAGAGAAAAATGGCTTATATATGTGTGTGTGTGTTGTGAGAAAATCTATATCCCATGCTTTGTTTCGGGTTTAGGTAACCCGAATGACTAAAACGGGTTCAATACATGTCTCAACAAAGAAGACTTTTCATTAACTTTAAAAGGAATGGATGAAAAAAATCAAACTTGGCTGATAGAATGATTGATAGTACAATACAAATGTCTTGCTCAACTCAAGAAGCCACTAATCTCTGCACTACTTGATGTCGAACATGTTGGTGATCGAAACTAAGGAATGAACTAGGTTCAATCCTGTCAAATTGAATAATAGATTAAGTTACGTTACTCCTACTCTTAAGATAGACTTATTCCTACTCCTAAATAGAAATAAAATTTGATGTTGATGATGATATTGTTATTTCTCCATTTATCGTCTATTTATATTGAATCAATTAGTTATGACAATTGTCAATCATTCTCTACATTGTTGGGTAGTTACTTTCCACTATCCACTTTTTTTCATTGCCACAATCACTTTTTTCATTATTTGTCATAGCAGCGGACACCAGTCATGGGTTGAATAGTGGCCTTACTTTGTCTGCTTTGTATGAGTGATGATCTACCTTCAATACACGTCGGATGTTGCAACATGTGTTTTAATTATGGCCCAAACATCTGCTTCTATTTGTGGATGTATTTATAAGTCAAATAAAATCCATGTGCTATCCACTCCTAAATTGTTATTTCTCCATTTGTGTTTACTTTCTAAATGGACCTTGTCTTTATTTCCTAAATTGTAATATATATATATATATATATATATATATATATATATTACAATTTAGGAAATAAAGACAAGGTCCATTTAGAAAGTAAACACAAATAAGATCATATATTTAATATATGGTTGGAAATAAGTGAGAATATATAAAAAAGGGACGATGAAAGAGGAAGGGAGGGTAAAAATGTTTTTATGAGAGATTATGATTTAGGAAATAAAGATAAGTTTTGGTTGGAGAGGTTTAAGGGATTCAATTAATTTTATTAAATAAAGGAACGGTAGAAGAATGTTTAATTAGTTTTATTAAAGAAAGGAACTGCCGGAGAACATTTGGAGAGAGAGAGAGAGGGAGGATAGAGAGCCAAGGAAGAAGTGGCATCTATGCATTTAAAGAGATGGTGGGTGTTTTCAGAAAATTAATGAACAAAAGGAGGCGTGCTGTTTATATATATATATAGAGGCGTGCTGTTTATATATATATATATATATATATATAAAAGATGTCTGAATTCTTGGGTAGTTGGGTTGACCCATCTGGTGGTACCAAGCAGAAAAAGAACCGGGTGAGCTGAATAGATGGATATGAGAAGCTTGAAGTGTGGTAAAGTGTGGCATCATCTTCATTATGACACGTGCTCCAAAAGTTAAAAAACAATTTTGTTGGGTCATATTCAGTTTCTGATGGGCGAAATTTACCTTTTTTTGAGATATGTGTTGCATGCCACACTTTACCGCATTAGTAGATTATTTCAACTCGAACACGAAAGATAAGTGTCTTGCGGGACAAGGAAGGTCCGACAGCGATATGGAATAACCCTCCGATTAATTGCTTTTCATTTTCCACAGCTGTGTCTTGTTCAGAAATTCAGAACAGGAGTCTTTTAATCAAAAGAAAAGACTGGGGGACGGCTTCAGGCCAGGTGTTGACCGTGTCCCCTTTATAATGTAAAAGTAGGTTGAACCTCTAACAGATCCAAGCTTTTCAATCACAGCCTCCAACTAGTCTGGAACTGTCGGCGGAGAAGTGGAGAGCCTCCCCACCTTCCCTCGTCCCTTCTCTCTTCATCAAAGAGCCAGAGACCCTCTTGAGGTAATTCTCTCCCCCTCCTTTTCGCTTCACTACTGTTGGTTCCTTTGATTAATTTGCTGCTTTGCTTCTCTATCATTTTTTTTAATCTTGAGTCACCATATGCGCGCGTTCGTGCGTGTGATGTGCCAAAATAGTTTTTAGCTCGGTCGATGAATTGTACAAATTTTCGGATAGAATGGAAAACAAATTCTGGAATGGAATTTTGAAGAGTTCAACTTCAAATCGGCTGAGGATGAGGGAAAGGGTTGGTTGTGGTTAGGAGCCCAGAGCTCATGCCTCTATAAGTGCTGGGGTGCCTCTGATGAGAGAGAGAGAGAGGAGGAGGAGGAGGAGGAGGAGGAGGAAGGGCTAAACCACGCCCTCGACTTTGATGGGTTTGTTGGCGTAAAGGGGAATTGGTAATATGGGATCATGATATGATTCAATGGGTTGAAGATAGCAAAGGTATATGCAGTGAATTGCAACCATCTTGTTTTGAATGGATGGAATGCAAAAAAGGAGCTGAGATAGCTAAAAAGCTTTTTGTCTACATGAAAAGTGAGAAACTTCACTAATCAATTGAGAAATTTCTTTACTTTTGGGCAGCAATGAAAGACCAAAGTTTACAACGTGACTAAATGGAACCCTAAAGTTTCACACACAAAAGTGGCATTCACTATCTATCCTGGCAAACAAAGAAACGTAATGGTTATGCTTTCATTGGAATCACTAATGAATATGAATTTCGTCTTGGGCCATGGTGGCAACAAGAATGGAAGTTACTTGGTTGAGCCACAGATTCCAAAATGGGAATCTAGTTGATACCTTCTCAATGAATACATGGTCAGAGGGTTGTTTTGATGCTATTTTTAAAATTTAATCAAGGAATTTTGAGACACTCATAGAGATGTCAAAAAATATTAATTTGAAATTACTTATTTCTTGAGTGCCGCAAATCTGGCTGCCAACTCATCAATATTGGGGACTGGGCCTCCAACCTGATTCTTTGAATCATTCTTTTGACTTAAAGATGCATTCTTTTGTTGAGAGTTTAGCTCAGATGTTCCTTTAACTATTGGGTGTAGATTATCAGTCCTAGGGCCTGGGGGGTTAACCCTAAGGGGACTGTTAGGGCCAATTTCTCGTGGAGGTGTTGCCCTATTGAGCTCTTCTCTTGGTATACTATCAATAAC
>JAOXJP010179035.1:0-12501 GCA_025762735.1 Platanus orientalis
AAATTTTGACTTTATATATATATATATATATATATATATATATATATATATATATATATATATATATATAAACAGTCTGGCTTATACTTTCTTCAGAGAAACCAGTTCAGAATTGGGTTTAGTTCACATAAAATGAACAAAACAGCAAGAGATTCAAGAGGATTTTAGATAAATAGATGAACAAGAAGTAGGGACAGAAAACCCTCAAAGAAATCAATCAAAAGAACCAATATAGGGCGGGGCAATTTCTGAGATATGTAATCTGGAATTTTCAGAAAACAATTCTTAAGGAATGAAAATAGGTATTCAGAAAACAGCATTTTAGCAAAGTGATTCAACTGGATTTCAAGGATTTATATGAGAAATAAATAGAAAAAGAAAACCTATATAAATAAAGCAGTAGTTACCTCCTTTTGATATGGGCGATTAGACTAAAAATCTGTCCAGAAAACCCCAGCCTATGAGTATACTTCTGCAGTACAGAGATTAGATCAATCTGAGAACTCCAGCAGCTTGTATCCTTCAATATAAGTGATATTCCTTCAATGTAAGTGATATCAGTCCAGCCAAGTAGGACTGTGATGGTTTCCTAGTAGATGGAAAAAGAAAGAAAGAAGGAAAGATAAAGAAGATAGAAGAAGAAGAGGAAGAAGAAGAAGAAGAAGAAAAAGGAGAGGATGGTCAAGAAAGATAAAGGAGATAGAAAAAGGAGAGGATCAAGAAAATCAATGGAGAGAATAAGAGATGGGCGAACTAAGGCTGCAACCTGATGTAGCACACAAGAAGGAATACCCAATTTTGATGTAGGGTATAACCAAGTATCTCAAAGAATCGTCAAATTAATAATGGAGGCAAGAACACACTTTGATCCACCAAGAATTAATCTTTAAATCACATAAGTAGCCAAGAATTTTAAATTTTGAAGAATAGAATGAAGGAAAGGAAGCTATAAGAGTTTAGGATAGAAAAGGGGAAGAAAATAGAGAGAAGGAACCCCAAAAGGGCAATTTTGGAATTTCTGGACAGTATCAAAATTACCCAAATACCCCTAATATTGAGTCAGAATTTTATGAAACTTTTCAGATAGTTTCTGATGTACACAAGGGTCTTAGGTTTAAAATTTCATGCAATTCTAAGTTGATTTGATTTGTCAAATTATATAAAACTCAGTATAACCTGTAGTTTAATGAAAAACTCTAAAACCATAAATGGAATCTTAGATTCTAGAATGGCAAGGAAGAAGAGGAATCAAGGGGAAGAAGAATAAAGATGAGAGAAAACATATAAAGATAAATACCTTTGGAGTAATCCCTCCAAGGATTTTAAGACAAGGCATAAGACTTGAAAAAGAATAAAAAGCACCACTTGTAGGAGCAAAACCAGTCAATTTTTTTTTTTTTTTTTAGAAGAGATAAACAAGCATTTTCTTCAGACATTGCCGGTCCCAAGCCCAATAAAGGAGAAGCGTTGGCGTCTGGTTGAAAACCGGCTTTAAAAACCCACTCAAACCATCTAGCATGAATCTTAGAAATACGTTATTTCATACCGGCAGATATGGCCCTAAACAGAGCGGAATGGCGGGACAAGATTCGTGTAGCCGACCCCAAATAGTTGGGATAAGGCTGTTTGTTGTTGTTGTAGATAAACAGGCAAAAACTTTATTGAAAACCCGAACAACAACAACAAACAGAAAGAAACAAAATGCCCATCACCAAGAAGGTGAAAGGCGATACAAGCAAACAACCAAAACTAAAACAAGACAGACAAAAAACTAACAGCCCCCCAAACGGAGCCACCCACTCTACAACTCCTCTTGCCAAAAAGCTGCCCAAGCCGATTCCTCGAAATCCGGCCGAATAGCAACCCACTGCAAAAGAACCTTATGAATATAAAGGAGGATCTCCTCTAAGTCCCTAGCCCTATCCTCAAAAACCCTGGAGTTCCGCTCCTTCCAGAGACCCCAACAAACCGCCCCCGACAGATAAGACCAAATGGTAGCTGGAAGACCCTCCAACTTGCAGATCGACCATACCCGGATAAGGTCACTAAAAGAGGGAGGGAAAGACCAAGAAATACAAAGATGAGAGAGGAAGAAAATCCAAACCCCAAAGGCCATGTCACAGTGAACAAAGAGATGATCCACCGACGACTCCTCCTTCAGGCACAGAATGCATCTATTAGCTAAATTTCAACCTCTGCTCTGCAGGTGGTCAAGGGTGAGAGCTTATCTAGATAAACAGTCCACATAAAAAACGCAACTTTAGACGGGATACCCGGGGTCCAAATGCCCATAAGAGGGAAAGTCCTGACCGTAAACCCTCTTAACTCCCAATAGAGAGACTTGGGAGTGAACTTACCTTTCTTAGAAAGAGTCCACACCCAATTATCCCTACTAGAAGGGTTAAGCCTAGTGCCTTCAAACAACTCAAGCAACCTCCCAATCACATGAAGGCTCGGACTCCAACTATTGATAGACTCATTAAAAAAGTTCACCACCAATCCATTGGAATCCGCAGCTAAAGAAAAAAGATTCCTGAAAGCTACCTTCAGAGGGACCTCCTTAATCCACCTATCCTCCCAAAACCGGGATCTCCCTACCAGACCCCAGATTAAACCGAATGTAATTCCAAAAATTGACCCGCAACTTCTGGATGGATTTCCACATTCCACAACCATGTTTCACACGCACCTCCTTAGCTTGCCAATTAGAGATCTCCCCAAATCTACCCACCACCACCTTACACCAAAAGCTCTCCTACTTTACTCCAAATCTCCAACCGAATGCACACCAAGACCTCTACACCCAAGCGGCCTACAAATAGAATTTCGATCCACGAGGTGGTACCAATGATGGTCCCCCCCCATCATTCCAGAGGAAATAGAATTGCAATCCCAACACTTTTGAAAGAAAGAAATGGAGAAACCATCCGAGCCCAAGGATTTATCTCCCTTCATACTAGAAACTACTTTCCACACCTCATCCTCAGAAAACCGTCTCTCAAGCATGCTTTTATTCACCCCCGAGATGCGATCAAAGATCATCCCATCAAGACTCGGACGCACAAATTGGTCCTCCCTATAAAGATTACCATAATAGTCTTCCACCTCTTTCCTGATTTCCACTTGGTCTTGCGACCAACTCCCATTAATATTCAAACCATACAGCTCATTGGAGTTCTTACAATGGAAAGCCATGTTATGAAAATATTTCATGTTTTTATCCCCTTCTTTCAACCAACGGACCCGGGATCTCTGTCTCCAAAAAATATCCTCCTTCAAAGCTGACCCCATAAAGCTCAATTTGAGTCTCTCTCTCTCACCTCACTCTAGAAGGTTCAAAGGCTGCTCTTCTTCTAAATTGTCAAGCTCACGAATCCCTCTCTTGCACTCCTCCATGGCTCCTTTTAAAGAAGACCCCAAATGCCTATTCCACACCTTTAGCCTAACTTTCAGAGCTTTCAACTTGAGGGCAAACTTTCTGCTCCGATTTCCTGAATACACCACACGATTCCACTCATTGGAGACTACATCAAAAAAATCCGGCTCAAGAAACCACCACTCTTCAAATTTAAAAGAGCAAGGACCCCCAAAAGGCCTACAGACCCCCAAGCAAATTAGGCAGTGATCTGAGGTTGTCCTAGACAATACAGATTGAGATCAAATCGAAAACAGATCAGCTCACGCCCCACAATAAAGGAAGCAATCAATCCTACTCAAAGAAACATTATGTTGAAAACTAGACCATGTATATTTAGCCCCCTTAAGGGGCCCATCAAATAGACCCCATCTGTCAATAAAAGCCCTAAATTTATCCATGCCTGCATCCCTCCCACTACCACCCCCACCACTCCTCTGTCAAGAAAATCTAATAAGATTGAAATCACCCCCAATGCACCAAGGCAAGTCCCACAGAGCCTTAATATCATCCAACTCCTGCAAAAAATCACTAACTTCCGATCTAAAATTGGGACTATACACCCCCACAAAAACCCACTCTTTCAATCTCCTTTCACCCTACACCTAATAGAAACCAAGAAAGCCCCAATCACATGCTCCAACACTTTTATCTTGCCTACATCCCAAATCACGAGAATACCCCCAGAGGCACCCCAGGACAGGAGCGCCACCCAACCACAAGGCCTAGGCCCCCACACCTCCTTAACGAACGAAACAAACATCATCTAAATCTTTGTTTCTTGCAAGCAAAAAATATCTGGCTTCGAATTACCAACGTTCTAATGAATTATGACTCTCTTATCTCTGTTTCTCATCCCTCTAACATTCCAAAATAGAAGCTTAAGATCCATGATACACAATTACAGAGCCCCCTTCTTTCCTAGACCCTCTAGCACTCCTCTCCCCCCCTTTTCTCTCGTAATTCACACTACTTTCTAATTTTTTCAATTCCGACCTGAGCTTTTTGTCAACCAAAGGATTAATGCACACACGCCTGTGAGCCCAAGCCCCTTCTTCGAAATATAATCTTCCTAAATAAACACAGTCTCATCTTTGAAGCCCTCATATGACATACCCAAGAAGGGACCAAAATCGCCAAGTTTACTCGGCACCCATTCCAACAAAATCTCTCCATTACGCTCAATTACCCCCATAGGAGAGTTGGAATCCGTGAGCATAAGACGTTTCGGAGTAAACTCCCCTTCTTCCCCCTCATTATCATACACAATAGCAAACCAAAATTATCAATACCCTCCAAACTAGCCACCGGTTCTACCTCCACCACTAACCCCTCATCAAACACAGGATCATGATTCTCAAAGACAACCATCCGGCTGTCAACATTCCCATCCAAAGCACAAGGAGTTTCGGTATCAGATTTATTCCACTAGATAAAGCCCTCACCCTTCCCAGACCGAAAAGCCTACATGCATAAATCCGATACAGGACACAAGGCAAATGAATCAAAATTAGAAAATAAATGCAAGGGTTCCAAGGATCTAACCTGATGGAGGAAGCCAGTCGTAATGAACAATGCATCCTCCAAGCCACAACCCAAGGGATTTGGCGAAGCATTCCCATCCAAACCATGACCACCTTGGTCCTAGCATCCCCCTTCCAGAACCCCATCCCTCGCTTGATCAGAAACCCTGTTGGAAGATCCCCCAAGCACCATAATCGCTAACCCATCCAGTAGCGGAGCAAGATCCCTAGAAGAAAATGGCACCCCCATCCTCCGAGAAGTAGGGTCAAGAGGCTCCACGTAACCACCATCCATCTAGCGAGAGCAGCTCTGAATGCATATAGGACCACTTGCATCAACCAGCCTCCCAAACACTGCAACATCAAACGAAACACCACCAGAACCTACACCTATACAAAGCGTCCCTCCCTCCAAGGTAATAGGAGAAGAAACCAAACCCTCTGGCCCAACACAACCCGACGTGGAAGCTTGAACATGACCTCCGCCAGACTAAGCTCCATCTGCAGCCGATTTCATACCCATCATAGGCCCGATGGCCGGAATCTCCCAATCTTCCGGTAACTCTACCTCTTCTGGCGCAATAGGCCTCAACTCCCCATCCATATAGGCCCAGGTCATAAACTGCTTTTCCACCCTACCTGTCCCAGGCACAGCCTCCGCCCCTGAGCCACCTACACACCTGGCATTTGATCTTGCCAACAGCTCAACGGCTAATACCTCGTCGTCTAAGACATCTGGACCCTCCACCACAATCCCACCAGGAAAGGACGAAGGAGAAGACGTACTGAGAGGAGAGTTAGGAACCATCAAACACTCCCCTCTTCTAAATCACGATTCTGTGCTAGCTCATCAAAGTTATTATCCGTAGTAATGGGCCTCCAAGCCCAATCAGTCGATCGAATGCCCATCTCCGACTCCTTTGACTCGTTATACCCACCCTTGTTCACCCGAATAGGCTTAGTGGTCCAACGAGAAACCAGTTCACTGTAATCATCCTTTTGGTTCACAATACCTAAACCATCGCTTAGGGGCCTATCCAAACACCTCGATCCCACCATAGGATTCAAGGAATCGTCCATTAAGGCTAAATCATAAAAGCGTGATCCCTTTAAAATCCAAGGACAGCCATCTTAACACGCAACCCCTTCTGCAAAACAGCCGAAAGCCTGATCCCCTCCCTTACAACATCTGAGGTCTCCCCTAGAAGAGACTGCGATTGCAAGGACTCTGATTCTCCCTCGCACCAACCCTCCCCCTTGGGAACCCAAGTTTAGATATTGAAGAACACGCCCCATGTACAGAAGTCGTTTAATCTGATCCACACGACACCCTCGTTGCCAGACCACCCTCCCTAGCATCTTGCAACATCACCACCGCTACCGAACCACCCACTTTAGTAGCACCAACATTTACAGAGGCAGCCTTCTGATTCCGGTGATCAGATTCGATCGTAAACGATTGTCACAACAAAGAGATCTCCCCATCAATGGAGACCACCACCTGGTACAGCTTGCCACTCGCAATAATCGAGAGCATACAAGAAATCCCACGAATGTCCCCTGCCTCCACTTCCAATCTGGCCCAACGAAGCTTCTCACAATCTAAAGTTTTCCTGTCCACCGACCGAAGCCCCCCATATGACTTACCGATCAGCTAAAAAGTCGTCAATGTCCAACAATTAAGGGGCAGCCCCCAGACCTTGATCCATCTACGTTTGAATAAGGATTCATACCGCAAGGCAAAGCTCTTTGGTCCCCATCTGTTGAAGACAAACATGTCCTCATCCACATCCATACCCCCCCACTTGCACAAGCGATCCACAGTAAAAACCGAGTGGCAGATGAAAAGGGCATGATGATCGTTAAAAGGGATCCAAGAAAGAGGAGTCACATCTCCCAACCAACACTCAGACCCCCAAGCGATCTCCTTCCAATCAGCCCCCTGACTGCAACGAGAGTAGACAGCGATCCTACACCAAACTTCCTCCTTAGAGCCGGAGTCCACCCTTTCAACTTGGATAACCCCGTCCCAATCCCGTTAAGCCGCCTCCACATTTGGCAAATAAGGATCAGAAACAAACCCTTTTGATGTCGTTAGTGGAGGAAAGATATCAACAACCATGATCTCAGGGCACGGACCCCTCCCCTCTCTGCCACAACCCCCCCATAAGCCCTACAGAGAATGAAAGCCACACTGGCCCATCCTGACGATTCAGACCCCCCGGGAAAGATCACCGCATGACCCCTAACACTTCTTGCCATTGCAGAGAACCTTAGAAATTTGCCTAATTTGTTGGATCCCCCTTTAATAATCAACACCCAACTGCCATCATCTATAGGCTCATAAACTCATAAAAATAACAAGAAACCAAATTAGAAACTCTTACACTTCTAGCTTACTTGCTACCTAACTTTTTCCTAAATTCAAAACTACTAAAACATTCACTTTCTAAAAACAAAAAGTGTCAAAATCAGACCCCTCTAGAAGATTTTGACCAGCACTGTAAGAGGGCCCCACTTTGACTTGTTGACTCTCTAAGATTACCAAAATATCATTGGCAATAATGTCTTATTATAAAAATAACCAAAAACAAAAATTAAAATGTCATTTAGGTCATAAACTTTATTCTCATAAAACATTAAGTAAAACAGTAAAGTAACTCTAAAAGACTCCATCATGTGTTCCAAAGATGTTCCTCCATATATCTCTATGTGTCTTCTCGTGTGAACCCCACCAAAGTCAAGTGTAGGTCCCACCTTGCCTCCAATGTCAGCATCACAACCTCTAGGATTTCACAGCACCAACCGTGGACAATCAACACCTTTTCTTACTCCTTTTTTGGTCTTGAGACTCCATAAAGGTTGCTCTTTCTCTAGCCAAATGATGGTTGTTGCATCACAACACGTACATTAAATGAGTGTGGCTAAAATAAGGATATTAAGATTGATGAGTGGCAAGACTAGAAAAGATAGAATTTGGAACGAATCTATTCGCGGGAACTTAGGTGTAGCACCAATAAGTGATGAAATGAGAGAAAGTCAACTAAGATGGTTTGGTCATGTGCAACGAAGACCAACGACTGCGCTAGTGTAAAGGAGTAAGACGATGCTAGTTGAAGGTGCTCGAAGGACAAGAAGAAGGCCAAAATTGATTGGATTAAAATAGTAAGGAGAGACATCGCAGCTTGTAATTTAAGATCAAATATGGCCTTAAATATAGTGGAATGGTGGAACCAGATTCGTGTAGCCAACCCTAGATAGTTGGGATAAGGCTGTTGTTGTTGTTGCATTATGATGCTTGTTATGATAACAAACTATTGTTACACTCAAAGATGATAATTTGCACTGGAAAAACCAAAACCTTGATGTTGTAGGATGCTTAGGTTTTTGGGAATGGCCTAAAATGTGATAATCTTCATTCAGCCAAATTCCAACATGTGTAAAAAGATTTACCAAGGGTTGCAATTCTTGACCCAACCACCCAGTTTTCTAGGTTTAAGGCTGGCTAATCCGGCCCAGCTTAGATCTGAGTCAGATTCGAATTTGGCATTCTTTAGCAAGAAATCGACCTAACCAATGTGTTTTACAACGTAACTATAACGGTCTGTTTTTATTTTTGGACTAGGGGCTTTTTGGGGATTTCCCCGTAAGAAGAGGAATACAAAACACGAAAGAGGGTTTTTACCATATTGTGCGTTGACAAACCGAGAGAGAGAGAGAGAGCTGAGAGCAACAGTGAAGAAATTTGGGGAAGAAGAAGGGAAAATCAACAAAAAATCCTTGAAAAATTCATAAAAAATTTGCTATTCTCTGTAAGTAACCTCTCCTTCTTCATTTTATAGTAGGGTTTGTGTGTCTGTGTGTATTTTTCTATTTCTTATTTCTTTATTGCACGTAAACCCTAGTTTCTTACATCCTTGCATGCAAAATTTCTCTATTTTTGAGCCCTACAATCTTATTGTTGCATGAATCTCAAGTAAAAGACATGAAAATTTCTCAATTTGGGTTAGAGAATTTAGGGCTTTTGCTATAACCTTGAAATAATTGGTAAAAATCTTCAATTATTGGGAAATAAATTAATTCTTACACCGTTAATCAGGGATTTTCTCTTGATTTGTAGGGTTTACTTAACGATTGTCTGAAAGGAAACTTGATTTGTTAAATTCTAAATTATATTATGCTGAAATAATCTATAAAATTGTTGTGCTTGGTGCCTAGAAATTTTAGCGGCCTTACAGTGTATTGTAAATTTAGTTTATGAAATTTTATTCAAGAATAAAATGATTTATAGTGATGTTGTTAATGTGAGGTGATGATTTAAATTGAATGAATGAAATATTTTATTTGTCAAATATTTTAAATGCCCTAGACGTAATGGATTAGTGAAATTTATTGATGCTATATTGCAAATGGGCATAGTTCTTTAATTTGAGTTAAAATGATGTCTTATAGTGCTATTTATTGTTATCTCTGCATATTGAGATGCGGAAGGGATCATCAGATATAAAATCTGGAGCCGCCTTCGTTGTTGGGTTCGGTTTTGGGTGACAGTCAGGTAGACACACCTATTACTAGCTATCTCTGCATATCGAGATGCAGAAGGAACCCCCCAAGCATGGTGACCTAGAGTTGCTAACGTAACCACAGGGGGAGATTACTAGGCTGGGTTCATGGGGCCATAGAGTCTATCCTCGCATATTCGAGACATGGAAAGGATCCCCAGACCTGATTAGTCCGGAGCTGCTGACGCGCCTATCCTGCTGGGAAGATTGCTAGGCGGGATCTAGAAACAGTATTATATATACTAGTCTCCATGAGATGAGGATGGTGTGGTTGTACAACTGTCATTATGGGATCTATTTCTTATACATAGTGATACCTGATGGGATTACCTAATATAAGCCAAATCATTATTTCTTTGTACTGTTGTTATTTATGAGATGACAAATGTTTTGCTCTATTTGAGATAGACTGATATTGTTTACATTATCCGTTGGTTGCATTTTATATGCATATCTTATGTTGTTGATATCATCTATTAGTTGCATCTTATATGTCTACATTGATGATACTTGTCTATCTATTGTGAGTGTGTGTATGATATAAATTGTTGAAGGGTGGTTTACTTATTCGGCACGTGTCGCTGACCCAAATATTAAACATCTCGCAGAAGAAGCACCACTACTTGCAGCTCATGCCAATGACCATGATCCGAGACGAGTCTAGTCGAGCCTCCAGGTATATTGTAGAGTTAGAATCCTCTTATGTCATGTATAGTCATAGGGTTAAAGGGACTCTGTAGACCTTGATGTATTTTTTTTGTATATTTTGGATACTACATTTCTTTTTTATATGGATTCATGTAAATCTAGACTCTTGTAAATTATTCTTTTTGTTATATGAGAAGGGAGGGTTATCTGGTGGATAGCATTGTCTATATATATATATATGCTTTGGAGTGTTTCGATGTGTTCTATAGGTTTTCCATTATTGATGTGGGATTTATTTTCCCACGGGTCCTATTTATGGGGAGATGCTGCCAAAATTTTTATGTATTCGCTTTAATGTCACGTGTCAGCATTCGAAAAGAAAATCTGGATCCAGGGCGTGACAGTAACCCTGGTAACGCAGCCAGTTTATCGATGTGGTAAACTATTTTCTGTCAGCTTCGAATTTTGGTCGGTTTCAGGTTGGATAAAAAACAACACAACGAAAATGATCCAATCACACCCAACTGTTGCAACTCTAGATACTGCATAGAACCATTATCTTAACCAGTTGTAAGAAAGAAGAGAACCAGATGATTAATCTTCAATTTAAGCACACCAGGAAGCAATTAGATAAAGGGAATTATATCTAAAGACCATATGGTAATAAATTTTTGTTTAACATAATATTGCAGTATAATCAAACAGTTACATATTTCTTCTTAAAATGAAATTTAAAATGAACCAAACTAAGAAATCAAGCAAGCGGAAGCAATAATTGTAAAGAAATCGAATAAAGAAATTAAGAGAAGTCTTTAAACCTTACCTTGCTCCTCTACTCCGGTTCCCCTCAACGGATATTCGACAGAAACGCAGGAGGAAAACCCTAGAATGGTACTTCTCCCACCCAGAAGAAAACTATAAGGGGACAAGAAAGCGTTAGCGAAGTAGCCATTTTACCGCTGACATGCACTGAAATCTCTTTTAAACACTCTGAATCGTCTCTATGTATCGCTGTAGGAGAAACCTACGGCTTCCAATTCCAGTGCGTCACGTGCTCTATTAAAAAAGACAATTAAACAAAAAAAAACCTTTACAAATTTAAATAACAGAGATACCCTCCGGTGAGAAAACGCTCGTGAGTCGTGTCGACGAAGATGCAGAAAAGATTAGGTACGGAAATCCTCTTTTCCTAATGTATTAGAATGGCATAAAAGGGTGAACACAATCAGCATTGAAAAGTGATAAGAGTGAAAGTCACTTTTTGATATTGATGTATCAGCCCATGATGTCATCCTAATACATCAGGAAAAGCAGGTTTCCTTACCTAATCTTAGAAGAAGACGGTAGGCAAAAAACGATTGTCTGTTTTGAGGCAGACCTCTAAAGGCATGCCGTTGATTGACACATGATGTGGTTTTGAATTTGATGTTTTTTATTGGCCACCAACTTTTTTTATTGGCTTCAACAGTAGGCACCCCCCCCTTTTTTATTTAAAAGCATAGAGGATTGTGTCTACTACACTAATCCTAGAGTCAAGGCGCAAAGGATCTTCACCTGCCGGCCTAGGACCTGCCAAAGTCCTGTCTAATAGGTGGCAGGAGATGATTGGTGGAAAAAAGTGAATTGTATTTTTCAAAAATTGTACTTCACTTTTTCTCTCCAATAATGTCCTACCACCTGTTAGACAAGACCTTAACAGATCATAAGCGGCAGGAGAGGATCCGGTCTAGGGTCAAAGGGGTGGGTACATCAAGGGTGGAGCCTGGAAAGTGATTTACACATCCCCCAAAAAATGCAAGCTTTTCTGTTGTGTCCACTCCCCCCGGTGCGTGGCCCCAAAAAAATCACCCAAGGGTTAGCGTACAAGGAAGAGGCAGACACAATCTTCTCCTCTCTTTTGTTGGTATGGTCACGTGGACATATATCAGCAACTGTTGCCCCACCCAATCGTAGCAGCCCTCTAAGGTTTCGACCCTGAGTCTTCAAAGGGAACACAAACTC
Source organism: Platanus orientalis (assembly GCA_025762735.1). Classification (NCBI taxonomy): domain Eukaryota; kingdom Viridiplantae; phylum Streptophyta; class Magnoliopsida; order Proteales; family Platanaceae; genus Platanus; species Platanus orientalis. The sequence continues at coordinate 12,150 of JAOXJP010179035.1, forward strand.
CTTAACCACCCGAGCACGGAGAAGACAAGGAAATTGCGTATTTGTCTGAACCACATCTCCCATTAGAGATGTAGGCTCCCTTTGTACGAAGGTTCAAGTATGTGAGGATATCCACGACCTCCAAAATGCTCTCGGACCGAGCTAAACTAAGTAGAAACGGACATAGCAACCCAACTCTGTCGAATTCTGTAAGTGCGGTGAGCTCTCCACTAATCTAGAAAACTCCAAGACCAATGTAAGAACCAGCCTCTTTCAATCGTAAATGGATTGGGTAAGACAACTTAGAGAGTGGCTAAAGTTGGAATGACATAAGGGCTGACACATCAGTGCAGAAAAAGTGAAATACATTTTT
>JAOXJP010179046.1:0-12501 GCA_025762735.1 Platanus orientalis
GGGTCCACCCATCGTGCGAAAACTGAAGCCTACAATCCTAAATAAGAAGAATGCCCCCAGAAGCCTCCCACGAAGGAAGCGCTAGCCAACCACAAGGCTTGGCCCCCCACACCTCCTTAACCATTGAAGAACTCATCAACTGGACCTTAGTTTCCTGTAGACATATAATATCCAGATTGGCCCCTAAAATGTTTTGATTAATAACAATTATTTTTTCCTTATTCCCCATCCCTCTAACATTCCAAGATAAAACCTTCAGATCTATGGACACCTCGCAAACGACCCTTACTTTCCTAGATCCCCCAACACTAGAACCCCTATCTTGCCTATCATAATTAACATTAAATTCCAACTTCTTCAATTCGTTCTTGAGCCTCTTAGTCAGAGCTGAATTCGAGGTCCCCCCATTAGTATCCCTATCTCTCTTCATCACAATCTGTTTTAGGAGTGTTAAAATCTCCTCTTCAAACCCCTCGTAAGAAAGGCCCAAGGAAGGACCAAACTTGGCCAACTTATTAAAAACCCACTTCGACAACATCTCCTTGTCTCTTTCTACATCACCCATGCACAAATACGGATTTTTAATCCGACAGTGTTTTGGAGTGCCCATTTTAGATTCCATGCCCATCATACTAAAAGCTAAAGGCTCAGTCCCTAACCTAGCCCACGCCATTGTCCCACCCTTAACCGTGGGAAGATGATTCTCAAACAACACCAGTTGGTTATCCCCTTTCCCATTCTCCGGATCCAAGTAATCCCTATGCAACCTTTGTCTTACCGGAGAACACCTTCGTTCCCACAGACGGCACCAACTAATGATGCTGAGAATTGGCTCATCAAGATGGCCGCCTGGTCATCCTGCTCTGCAAACCTCCAGTCCGGTTCACCTGCAATCCATTAGAGGTAGACGCCGGTGTGGTGCTGACCATAGCCACTCCGACGGTCAAGTTAGTAACTAAACCTTAAATATCTTTTCGGTATTCTTTTTCGGGTTATTTTTGCATACCTTCTTTGAGGCTCCCCTCTTTATATAGAGGTTCTCCTTACACGTAGTGGACCTGGGCTCCGTACAAGCACATGGTCCTTGTCAGGAATATTCCCCACATGGTCGTGGGTTCGTTTCCCATAAACTGCGCCAACTAATGATGCTGAGAATTGATTCATCAAGATGGCCGCCTGGTCATCCTGCTCCGCGAACCTCTAGTCTGGTTCACCTGTAATCCATTAGAGGTAGATGTCGGTGTGGCGCCAGCCATAGCCGCTCCGATGGTCAAGTCAGTAACTAGACCTTAAATATCTTTTTGGTATTCTTTTTGTATACCTTCTTCTTCGAGGTTCCCTTCTTTATATAGAGGTTCTCTTTACGCGTAATGGACCTGGGCTCCATACAAGCGCATGGTCTTTGTCAGGAATATTTCCCATGTGGTCGTGGGTTTGTTTCCCATAGACGACGCCAACTGATGATGCTGAGAATTGGTTCATCAAGATGGCCGCCTGGTCATCTTGCTCCGCGAACCTCTAGTCTGGTTTACCTACAATCCATTAGCGGTAAACGCCGGTGTAAGCACCTAATTTTGGTGCGATCCCCAATTCTCAGTGTTTCTCTTCAAGTCAACAGACGGGCAGAACAATCCCCAACCTTTCTTCATAATATAACCAAGTCCGATGAATCAAATCCATCCAAGGTCGACACATAACAGTCTTGACACCTCTTTCTAAATAGGGAACAAATGTTTAACCCAATGAACACCATTTATTTTATGTCATCATTATTATTATTACTATTCTTAATTTATTTCATTTTACATTCTTATTTCTATTTCTATCTCTATTTTATTTTATTATATCATTATCATTATTATTTTTTTCATCTTTATTTTTTTATTGTTATAATAATAATAATAATTATTATTATTATTAATTTTCTTCTTCCTTTTTCCTTTCCCTCTCCCTTTTCCTTTTCCTTTTTCGTTTTTTTTTTCTTTCTTTCTTCCTTTCCCTTTCTTTTTTCTCCTGACCACTTGCCCCTACGTAGAGGGGAGGCAAACCCTCCCCCCTTTTCTCTCTCTCTCCCCGACGACCTGGCCGCCTCCCTGCGTAGGAGATCAGGTACCTCCCCCTTTTCCCCTCTTTTCTCTCTCTCCCCACTCTCTCTAGCGACTCCTCCTTCTCTGATCTCCCTCTCTCCCTCTCTTCCCTTTGGCCACCCCTCTCTCCCTCTCTTCTCTCCCTGCTTCTCCCTTCCCTTATCTCTCTCTCTCTCTCTCTCTTACTGACACAAAACCCCTTTTCCCCTATCTCCTTCTCTCTCCTCCCTTCTGCCCACATTTCTCCCTCCTTGACCACCCACTCCCTCACACCATTCCCCTACAGCTCCCCACTCCTCTGATGTGCCTGGCCTCCACCAAACCCTCACCTGCTCCCCCATCCCTACTACACCCCTCCTTCAATGAAACCCCTTCCCTTACGGTTTCCCTCACATCACCGGTGCCCCCTATGCCTCTGTTCCCATACTCTGACTTCTCCCTCTCCCTACACACCACTCCCATCTCCATGCCCTGCACCATTCTCTAACCTCATTCCTGTGGATGACAACCACCAACCTAGGCATGGACGACAACCACCAACCCCTCTTTAATCTCCTCTATAAAAGCCCCTAACCCAAGCAAAGGGAGGAGGCCGGGATTGACCGGAGAAAAATCTCACAGCCAAAATCCTCTTGTAACCCACTGTCATTCCCTAAGTTTCTCCAGCTTCAATTGTTTATTTATTTTTTTACACATGAGAACCTCATCTTGCATTCATTCCCATTTTGAAACTCTGCCCTTCTACTGCTAGTCCTTAAAATCATAAACCACCTCACATTTCTAAACCTCTACCTTGCTTGGTTGCTGAGGACACAAAGAATTGGTTTCATATACTGTGTGCTACAAAGGGGAAGGTATATCTCCTCCCCCTTAAAATTTTAGGTGTCTATCATTTTTATCAATTTTATTTGCTTTGTTTTGATTTTGATTTTAGGAATGTTGTCTTCCTTATTCTTTATATAAATTATTGACTTATATTACTCTAATTATTGTATTAATTATCATTATTATTATTTTTAAGGATCAGTGGTTATTGTTTTGTTGGAATATGGCTATATTTCATTAGGAGGTTCTTATAAGTTGATAGAGGGGGGATTGTATTTATGTAAATGTATATCGAGAACATGAAATTCAGTATTGAAATATATTGAATGATGTTATTACTATTGAAGTCACACAATGCTTGATTATCTTGCATCTTTCATTTGCATTTTATTTTGTTAGGCGTTGCTGAAAATCATTCATAAGAAAATGAATTAAGGGTCACAGTCCAATGCTTTTTTAAAACATTTAACGATGATTGTGGAGAGTTGAACTTGGTATATCCTAAGAAAGGGGCTTCTTGAATATTGCTTTTTGAACATAGCCTCAACTTATATCTTTATTTTGCTTGATTAATTCTATGTAGTTCACTTTCAAAATAAGATATGTTTTCTCTTTACCTTGGACATATCATATTGCATGAGACTCTTATTTTTCTCGTCTGTATGCTTTAGATAACGAGGTAAGGAAATGAATGATAGCCATTCTTTATGGGTGTACAAAATATTTCTATCTTCTACGTAACATGGACAACTCTTGACCTTTTGAGTGGGGATGGTTCAATTTTTGCATTAATCTTGATGTTGCCTATTTTATTCTTAGACAAGAAATCATTCCTCTTTGATTATATAACCATAAAGTAGCTTAGTTATTTTGTTAATTAGTATCTCTTTATAGAGTATTTTTAAAAGGGTTGGGAATGAATATCTTCTTCCTAGACATAATTGTTGCTATCTTTCCATGGTAAAAAGTTTGAGGCTTTTAGTTCATGATGACTATGCCAATACTTTGACCTTGTATGCCATGCAAACAATACATAGAGAAAGCTCACAACATTTTCTTTATTCATTAAAAAAAACTTGTTTCTCATAATTGGCAACCAAATATGATTAGTTTAAGAATAATTTTTTTTTGTTAATTCATTTATTAGTTGAATGGACTGATTGAAGCCTTCATGTGGTTTTAATGTCGTTTATGTTTTTTTTTTCTTGCGTTGAGTTATATGTCATTTTCAAAATGAAAAATTTTTCAACATAAGCTACATCATGGTTAGAATCTAAAGTTTCTTTTTGTCACGAACAACAACTCATACTCAATCTCTTCTTTCGCATCAAGCTTTAGTGTTGTTGTAATTATATACATTGAAATGAGTGTAGCTTGAGTACTCAAATCTTTAACATATAGATTCCTTTTGATCTTCATCCCAACCTATGTTATTTACATACTTTACATGTTTGTTGATGCGATAACATATTTGATTCTTTGCTACATACCCTCTTATGGAGACGACTTGCACATCTTTTCGCACCTCCTTCTCTCATTTTAGAAGTTCATGGCCTAGAAAGAAATTCATGTGTGAATTGGTTTAACATAGTTATGGCCTGAGCCAATCAGACTAAGTAAGTTTAGAACTAAACTAATTTAAACACGCCCAACCTTAGCCACTCCATGTCAGTCTAAACCAAAACTAATTACATTCCAATTTATCCTTACCTAAGATTCTTTATTGGCATGATCAGTGTACAAAGAAAAAACCATGTTCTTTCTATTATAAAGAGTTAATTACACTTAATATCTTATTGTTTTTCCAACTTGGGATAATGGAAAAAGGTATAGTTCCATTTTTTATTCTTATTGTTCTTGTAGATGGTGTTACTAACATCTATTATTGTCTTAGTTACATGAAAAATGTCAAATAAGCTACAACATAAATGTAAGTTTCACCTTTGGAGCTTTGACTTACATAGCACAACTTAGTTCACTTAATTGAAAGGTTTGTACAACATATATTATATTTGGATAACTTAATTTATTCATTTTTAAACTATATGAATATGACGGATGTGAATGAGGGTGTTAGAAATGAAAATGGTGTTGTGGATGTATGGCATATGTTGATGACATTGGATAACTCAAATAATCTTTAAATAAATTATTTTTATTATTTCTAAAGTACTGTAGATATTGGTAAATATAGTGGTGTACTTGTGTTTATCTAGATAAATTCCTGCTGGAGACTATGTAGCATTGATGTAGATGGATGTGAAGCTGTCAGGTGGACAATGATGATGTGGTGGATGTATGATATATTTGGAGTATTTTTTTTTTTATATGTGGACTATCAGGTTATTAAAGAAGTGACATGGGGATCACTATTCATCCCCAAGGGATCCATATTACAGCCATTATACTGCCAAAATTTTGGCAAAAATGGCATGTGGATTCCCTGCCTAATCTCAATAAAATGAGATAATGGGTGAGATGAATAGATAATAAATCAAGTTGACCATTAGACTATAACGGGTTTAAAGTAGGTAAACGCAAAAGCAGATGAGGTGGGGTGCCTAACACTTTCCTTAACTCATAAATGAACAACTTACCTAGGAATCTTTGAAAGTCGACCAGCTTAAGTATGGTGTCAAACATTTCAAACCCTTTTTCAAAATCTAAACTTATTTTGTTTTCAAAACTGATGTTCAGTCACATCATTAAAAAGATTGGTGGTGACTCCTAATCATGTAGAATTTTTCCTACGACAATTAAGTCTCTTTCGAAAGGGATTTACCTGTCATGCAAAAATCGAGGCCCACACCCTCAAAAAGTAGTAATTAACAAATCTCTCATGAGATTTGGAGTATTAGTTCCTACTTATAAAAATAATAAACTAGCCTCTTAAAACGGTTAGGTAATTTTTTCAACGAATTTTGTCTTATATAGCTCGAAATTTAGTATAACAGGGATTCATGAAATCATACACCTAAATTCTTTATTCCCATTAAATTGAATATAGGTATAAACAATGCACAATCAATGCAATGAACAAAAAGTCAATAGCAAAGTAATCAACAAGCACACATTAAACACAATGCCCATGGGTGTTTTCCATTAGTCACTACGAATCAAGAAAATACAAGTTACAGTCAAATATATTCTCCCATCTCCCAACTCAATCACAAATCTCAAGAAAACACTAGAACCTTACAACCATAATTCTCTCCATCTAAACAATGAAGAATGCCCCTCTCATAACCCATTAAAACATTTGTTTTATCTTAATGAAGATACTGCCCTTCATCTTTTTGTTTCATTCAAATAGAAAGTCCTAGAGACAAAAAATATCAAAGCAACTCCAATTTCTTTTGAGAAACTCTTTTAAGCAATAAGTGTCCTAACTCCCTACTGTTGACTTCCATGTTGGTAAGGAAGTCAGGAATGAGAGAACACTTCTTCCGCGAAGGAGGGTCCCTTCGCGATGATGATAATTCGTAGTAGAAACTCTTTGCAAAATAGTCCTTCGCGGAAGCTTTTCACAGTCAAAGATGGTTCGCGATGAGATGCAGTTTGCAATACACTTTTAGTTCATCAATATGATGTGATAGATGGCATTGAGTACAACACCCTTCGTGGTTTAGTGTCTTCGCGATGCAGAAGCCTTCATGGTAACTAGCAATTTTGCAAAGCTGATGCTTTTGTGATATGGTGCCTTTGCGATGAAGTCCCTTCACAATTTACCTAAAGTTCACAAAACACAAGTTTTGTGTAGTTCTTGAACTTAGTGTTCTTTAATTAAACCAACTCATCAAAGGAAGAGAAGGTGTTGTTATCATGTTTTTTGAAGATAATCGAGGTCTCCCATAAAGTGTAAGGGATACGACCAAGATAACACCGGGATACAATTTCACTTAGGTAGAACCCTTGTCTTGCTACAAAGTTGCACTCTCCCGTAAGACGAATGAACATTTCCATTTTTTAAATCTCGTGGTCTTAGATTTTAGTTTTATCAACTCTTAGATTTGTCAAAATAAGCACAACATAATAATTCTATAAACATATCAAATAGAATGTTAGTCTCACAATTAGAATGATTCATTCTCACAAGGAGATGACCAAGTCTTAAGAGGATGCTACTCCAAGAAATAGACAACCCCTTTCTAAAAGAGGGTGGTTTATGAGAGAGCTTAAATTCTAGATCTCAAGCACACTATCCTCAAGGAAAAAAGTGAGACCAAAGAACTTCACAAGATAATAGAGTGAGTTAGAGAAAAAGGGTTACACAGGGTGATCTTTGTAGGCCTAAGCGTTCGGGTGGGCTTTGGCTGAGCTCCTGGCCCCAAAGCCAGAATAGTCAGGTCACAAGGTCTGGACCCAAGCCCAACCTACCAAAATTTGAAATTTAAATTTCTCATATTTCACATAGTATTTTTTTTTTCTATAAAGACCCCCCCCCCGCATAATTTCAGGACCCCTTACAGCTGAGTTTGGCACCAAGACTCATGGACACAACCACATGCATATATGGTGTGTAAGAGCTTTGTACACATGAATACACGAATATGAGAGGTCTGAGGTCCCTGCCTTACTACCTCCCTTAGATGTGACTCTTAGTAACAGTAACAGCGTATCCATGTGCAAAGATTAAATGGTAGTGCTAAGGACCCACCCAGCCATCCCTAGGGTGACCATCCAATTTATTCTCAATGAGCTCGAGCCCACAGCTCAATTGATTTAATTGACTACCCACTTTGCAGCGATGTGGGTCCCCCGCAAGGAGTATCGTGCAATGGACAAGTATAATCATATTGATGACATTTTTATATATAAACTATGTATATTAATCACATAGAGGCTACTAGCGTGGTTATTAAAAACACCCCTGAGATGTATTCCTCTCACCTAAACATTAGTCATTTTAGTGAGCATTGCACGATCCTTGTTGTAGAGGATCCAGCCTCACTCTAAATTAATGCGTTGTATGTTCAAATTCAGCTTACCCATCAACAATTAAATTAGAACAATCAAAAGAGGGGAAAAAAAATAAAAAAAAGCTCCATAGACCATATTATCATGTTTATGCAACCGATTTTGGGTTGCTGGAGTTGGGGGTGTCAACAAGCCAAACTGGGTCACACTTTGACTAGCTCAGCTCAGGTTCATCATAGTAGATCAGGCTCAGCTTATTAGAATTACGGGAGCTCGGCTCAGGCTTACCTACATAGAGAGTGGCTGCAGTTGAGGTTCAAGCATACCCATACTTTTTGTGGGTATTTTCACTTTTTCAATGCCACATGTCCGGCACTTGATATACACAGACAGCGGGCGTTCGTTAAGGAGAAACCCGTTGGACAATATACCCACCCACAAGTAGTGTCAAAAGTTCGATCCAAGTATATCCATACCAAGTCGGGTCCAGTAATAAAAGAGCACACCTCTGTCGTGAGGTATAACATATTTATAGTGATTGAGTATTTACAGAAATAAATCAATAAAGGATGCAAAGATTATTTAAAAAATATACATAGATAATATATAAAAATAAATCAAAGTGATAGGATCTGTAATGGCATTCTCTCGGTCAAGGTTGGATATGTCGACTTGTATTGATTTGATTCTCTATCAACCTGGAAGAAAAATGAAAACTCCGCAACCAATCAGTTAAAAGGTTATAATTTAAAAACAACCATAAGCAAGCAAAAGGGTAGTTTGGTTATTGAAGTTAAGATGATTATGAGATATGGATGGTGAGTTGGACGTGCGTCCCTTTCACTGTGGCGTTGCATATTTTTTAAGTCACGACCGATTGTGGGCTCTAGATAGTCGTGGCAACAGCTGCCAAGGCAAAATGGTTCTCTCTCTCTCCCTCTCACTTTCTCTCTCTCTCTCTCTAACAATCAGGTTTATGCAAATAACAGGTATATCTATACAAAAAATATACAAGTATTTGAATTTGTAGGCTATCAGGTTTCTTTCACCATCACTTAAAAATTATCAAAGTTATATATATATATATAGATGTACAACTCAGCAAGCCTTATCCTAACCATTTGGGATATGAGCATGAAAAATATGCTGCATCATACGGACTAATATGCTATAAACAGGTTGAATTCAGTATGATGGTGTATGGAATCGGGAGTACCCTTACACCCATTAGATGGTCGCACAACAGACCCAGATTTTTAACGAAATGGACCCTACACAACACTAAAAGAGAGAGTAAAGAAGCTAGACACTGGCGGGGGCCCAGCTTCAAGCTCTCCAACGATCAAGTAAAACGGTTGGGGGATGTAAAAGAGAAGCTATTCAAATTAGGGTTTCTGTTATCCCATACCTGGTGAGTGAGTTATTACCCATACTTATAGGCTTAAGTAGTAGCGTATCAAATAAGATCTTTCTTAGCTCTTTCCCCCACGTTTTTCATTGTGCCTCTCCTTACTCTCTCTATCTTTTTTCTCAGTATGTCAGGTCAGCTGTAGAGAATATTCTCTTCTAATAACGGCTTCCGAATTGTGCTTATCTTTAAGCAAGGAAAGTGGAGTCTATATTTTTTTGCTTGTTGGGGATTTCTATAGGTGGGTGACTCATGGTTATGATTAGTTGTTTGGAGTCGAGTGATCTAGGCGGGGTGTCGGGTGCTGAAGGGTGGAGTAAGTAACTCAATGTTTCCCGATTGTGGCTCAGTATTGGGAGGTCACCAGGTAGCCAGGCCTCTCACTGATGGCCTCAATATCTTTTGGATAGGGGGACCCCGGTAAGGGGATCTCAAAGATTCCTTAGGTCGGTCTCCTTGGGGATCCCTTAGGCTGATTTCTTTAAGGTTAGAACTTTCTTGGTTTATCGAGATCGGTTTATAAGGACCTCGGTATCTTTCCCCATAAGGGAGGTCACCAGGTAGCTAGGCCTCTCGCCGATGGCCTTGATATCTTTTAGGTTGGGGAACCTCGATCGGAGGATCTCGAAGATTCCATGGGTCGGTCTCCTCGAGGATCCCTTAGGCCGATTTCTTTAGGGTTATGACTCTATTAGTTTATCAAGATCGGTTTAAAGGGGCCTCAGTATCTTTCCCCATCAGTTGCCCCCCTCATTCCTGAGTCTAGGGTCACGTGGCTTAGGAATGCGAACTGTTTGTGACCGTTACTTTTCATTTCGGCACATGTGGCTTGCTGTTTTGGTTACTGAGGTGACAGTGATTGGGGACAGGTGCTAATGATAGCTTCGCATTTAATGGGCTTTGGTAACTAAGGGGGCGTGCTAGCACCGGTTACGAGTCATGTCAAGTATCGTATCTCTTTGGATCCCTAGGTCATCCGACGGTCATATTTAAATCCCTCAACAATTTCAAGATTTGTGCATCGCCTCGCTTCCCTAGTTAATTTCACTATCCCTCGGATATGCAACAAGTGTAGGGTCGGGAATACTCAGGGTTACCCATAAATACTTTTCTTTATCACTTCTTACCATCCTTTGTGCTCTTGTTTATTTTCTGAGCGATTTTTGGCAAACTCTCCACTCTCTGACACTCAGTCCTCGCTGCTACTCATTGTCTCTAGCGTCAGTCCCCAGTTCGTTCCCTATCCATGTATTCCATGTTAGTTTCATAATAGTTTTTTCTTCTCTCTTTTATTTTGTAGTTTCATATAGTCGTGGTTTCATTGTAGTTCTACCTCTCTTTTTCTAGCGTTTTTGCTTCTCTGTCCCCTCCTTTTTATCTTTATGAAAATCCCTAATGGTGTCCAGGGATTCCATTGACTGGATGGTTGACGGAGCCTATGACTTATCGGAGGTCCGTCAAAACCCTATGGAGTAGGGCACCAAGCCGGCCCCATCTAATCTCCTAAAGGCGGCGGGGGAGATTGCCCCTGAGCAAGATTTCACTGTTGTTAACTATGCCTTTGAGTTGGGGGACCGAACCTTTCTCATCTTCCTTCCACATACCTCATTCTCGAGGGGGTCGTTCTTTTGGCCCTTGGAGATACCTGGGCCTTCGAGGCTCTTATCGGTAGCATGGCACTATACGAGCATGCCCTCCTAGTAGGTCTTCAATTTCCAGTTCCCTTGTTTTTTAAGGAGGTGCTATTGTGCCTCGGGTTGGTGCCAGGGCATTTAATGCGCAACACCTGGTGAATAGCTATAGGGTGTATAGTCCTATCGGAATTGACATTCAAGGGGATAACCCACCTTACCTTGAATGATTTTTTCCATTGCTATTGCTCAAAAGAGCAAGAACCGGGGTGGTTCTATTTTGCTAGTTGGGACCCGACAACAACTTTGGTGACGGGGCTCCCGAGTTCCAACAGCGGGTGGAGGGGCCTGTATTTCTTTGTCTTGAGTGAGGGTTAGAAATACCCCTCGGGGGAGGTCCCTCCCGTGAGGTTTAACTAGAGTTGGGCATCGGTCATCACCCCCATAGGTGAGTCACCCTTTCTCATTTTTCTTGCATTATTTTTGTAATCTTCTCACTTTTTTGTTTCTTCTTATGCATTCATTTTTTTTTTATTTTAGTCTCGGATGTAGAAGAGCTATACCCCGAGGAGGAAGCCAGCATATGGGAGGTCGTGAACCACTTGACCCACACCTTCCTTGATCTTGGGACTCCTACGAATCTTTATAGGGTTAGATTCGGGCCCAACCCAAGTAGCTCCCTGTAGAAACCCAAAAGTGTGTGCGAATGTCGATATGATATGACATTCACCACACTCTGATTCCGGCGAATGGAAAATTGAATCCTCATTCGCCCGAAATAAAGGGATTTCAAGTATTCACTTTTTCCCTGAAAGTGTGCGCGAATGAATTGTTCACACTCGCACACTACGGAAACCAGAAACTGAAATCTAGGTTTATCTCTTCCTAGGGTGATTATTTTGGATAGTCACGACTCTTGTGAGTCCCTTAACTGCCCAGAAGATAGAAGATGGTGGATTCTCGTATAGAAGAACAAAAGAAGATAGAGAACGAGCAAGAAAGAGTTTGAAATATTCACTACAAAGGCAAGCTACAGGTTGGTGAGTTACCTTTCTTCTAAAAGAGAAGGCATGTCCATTACACCTCTTCCATCTCCTTGAGGAAGATACTATAGGAAGTTCAATGATGATCCAGATTGTGGATAGGTAAACCTGCCAATGTACAAGCAAGTATAATTTCATATATAAAGATATCATCCCTTCTTCTCCTTTTCTCTTTTCTATATTTCTGTAACTCTGTTTCATAATACAAGCCAAGCAACTTAAAGATAATCAGAGGTTGGTTGTGTTAAACGGCTGTAATTAACAAGTCTACCAGACTTGGAGTTTTGGTCCCCCACACATAAAATAATAAACTACCCTTTTAAAAAGACTAGGTAATTTGTCCAACAAATTTTGCCTCATATCATAGGCTCGAAATTTAGTGTTACAAATTTCTAACACACCCGGTGGGAGCAAACTTTCATCTCATGTCTCTTTAAGTTCTATTGTATTAATGGGTCTTTCATGTTTTCACAGGTACCTTAATGGAGTTGCGGTTGTAGAACCATCTGCGGGTTCACCACAAGCCCCAAGGAAATCATGGGTTGAGGTCTTGATCTCCCCACTGCCATCCACTCATTTGGTTGAGGCTT
>JAOXJP010179057.1:0-26512 GCA_025762735.1 Platanus orientalis
GTGTCCTACGATCTCACAAGTTCATCACATGAAGCTAAGAAGGACCAAAGACCCAAGAAAGAGAACGGGAAAGTAGACATCATGGAAGTTATATCACATGCATGCATATCATATTGAATGCCTTAAAATGAACCTAAACATGGTTTAGGTCCCTCATGAATACCTAAGTGAAGACAACCAAGGGCAGCCCCAAATTTTGTGCCCCAAAAAAAGGTCAGAATCTGGGAGTCAAAACCGAGTGTAGAACCCACAATCGATTTTAGCGAAATTAATTGCGGATCCCATAATCGATTTTGCATGTGAGTTTTGTCTCAGTCTGCAGTTCCCGAGCTCAAAATCGATAGCCCCAAATTGATTACGATATGAGTTTTAAGAAAAATTCTCAAAACCCAAATCAATTGCAAAACCCCAAATCGATTTGGAGTCTTCTGCACAGCCGAAATCGATTGGGCATTCTGGAATCAGTTTAGAAGGCAATTTTGAAAAATATTTTTAACTTGAAATCCAATGAGAGATTTTCAAAATTTGAACTCCATTTTTCATATCTAAAGGTTCAAAATGCTCTTCTTTATAAAATATGTCTATCCTAAGGCCATGGGTGCTCCTCCTTACTATAAAAGGCATTTTTTCCCTTTACGGTAAAGGTTCTCCAACACTCCAAGTTTTCTTTGAGAGAGTTAAGAGGCATATTATTTTGAGAACCTTCTCTCTATGCAAACCTCCATTGCCTACAGATTTTGAGCTTAAGTAGCTAGCATACTACACTATATTCTCTTATTCCTTTTCTCTTATTGAGCACTACTACTACTATTGAAGAGAGGTTGTGGTGAGCACTTTCCCAAGAGAAAACTCACCTTCGGTTGAGCTTAAGGAGCACTAGAGCCAAGTACTTGAAACTTGTGAGTAGCTAAGGAAAACTAGCTAAACAAGTAGCACCCCACTATTAAGCAACTTGCAACATCAATTATATTGTGTAATATTTGGTTCTCTTTGCATTTATTTGCATTCATATTCATTATTGTTGTTGTCTTGCTTCTGCTGGAGACACTGGAAGATTGACTACCTTCGCTGGAGACACTAGAAGTAATACACACTCACCAGAGAAACCAATTGTTATTGTTTAGGTTGTTTTTAAGCAAGTAGTTAGGTTTATATATTAACCTAGGTTGTAATAGTACATAAATGAAATATACGTAAGCTTGGTAGTGAACTTTAAAAGAGTGAACATAGGCCTGAGTGCCGAACCACTATAAATCTTGTGTTATGGTTGTATTGTGTGATTTCTTATCTCTTTATCTTTATGCTCTCTACTACTCTTGTTTATCACATTTTGATATTATACTTGAGGAGTCGCATTAAAGCACACACATATATTTGAACAAATTAAAAAGGGGATTAATAACAACTATAAGATAAATTTAAAAGGAAAAATTAATTGAGAAATTCTATTCAACCCCCCCCCCTCTAGGATTACTTTAAAGGTATTTCAATTGTTATCGGAGCTTAGGTTACTCACATAGAACTTAACATCCCAAATAAGATCTTAGTTAAAAATCCTAGATGGCTAAAGAAGAGAGTGGCATGTCTATTAGCACCCCTCCATTTTTCAATGGAACCCACTATGGATATTAGAAATCTCGGGTGGAGATATTCCTAAATGCCTATGACCTTAGGTATGGAGTATGACTGTCGATAGTTATACACAGCCCGACGAACCTAAGAGTGAGTGAACCCCCGCCGAGACGAATGCTCACAAGTTCAATTTTAGGGCATTGAATGCCATAGCTAGTGGTCTAGCCCCAGATGAGTTTAGGAGGATAGCTCATCTCAAGACGATAAATGAAGCATGAAAGCTTCTCTCGGTTACCCATGAGGGTACAAGGATTGTAAAGATGTCTAAGCTTCAAATATACACGACACAACTTGAAGCTCTTAGAATGAAGAATGATAAAAAAATCTCCTAATTCAATGCCAAGTTGTCAAACTTGGTGAACATCATGAGGAATCTTGGTGAGGACATTTCCAAGTCCAAAGTGGTTAGAAAAGTACTTAGATCATTTCCCAAAAGGTTTAGGCCTAAGGTTGCCACTATAGACGAAAGCAAAAACCTAGAAGTCATGAAGTTAGAGGAGCTGATTGGCTTACTTCAAACATTTGAAGCGGCCATAAAAGAACCTACCAAAAGGAAGGGCATTTCCCTTAATGTAGAAGAGCCCTCCGATTACAAAAAAGGACTTCTCTACAGAAACACCCATTTGCTAAGAGTGCAAAGGTAAGGGGCACATTACCGAAGATTGTGACAATAAGAAAAATAAGTACAAGTCAAAGAGCAAGGTCATGGCGGTCACATGGGATGATGAGTCCTAAACTTCGAAACATGAGTCCCAAAGTAGTGAGGAAGCTCTCTCACAAGAGATCAAGGCTTTTATGACCTTTGGTACTCCTATGAGTTCACTTTTGAAATCTAGAGACTCAAGTGAAGATGAGGGAGAGTATAAAGAAGAGTAGACCTATGATGCATAAGAGGCATTTGATGACCTCTTTGTGCAAAGTGGTGAGTTGGGAAAGAAAAATAAACAACTAAAAAGGAAAATCATTGAGTTGACTGAAAATTCAAAATCCTTTGAAGACACTATCTCTACTCTTAGACAAGAGTCTTCTTCGAAAAGTAAAAAAGAGAATGATCTTTTCAAAGAAAATTACTTGCTCCTATGTGAAAAGGAAGAGATGAGCCTAAAAATAGTAGAACTAGAGAAGAAGATCAATGACTCTAGACTATTTCTAAGCCTAGAAAAAATAATAAAAAGCATGAGAAGAGAAGACTCTTTGAGGACAATAAAAAATTGTCCACCAAGGTTCTTGAGCTTGATGAGAAGTTTAAAAATATTAAGGAAGAAAAGGATGAGTCCCATATTGATGACTTACTCATCCAAGAGTTAGAAGATCAAGTCAATATACCAAATGAGAGGAACGAAGCTCTCAACTTGACTTGTGCTCAACTCACAAGAAAGTCCCTTAATTATCTCAAGTAAATCAAGGAGTTTGAAAAATATAAGAGGAAGAACATTTCAATGCTTTCCCAAGGAAATAGAAAATTTGAGAAGATGCTCAAAATGGGCAAAGAATATGGGGATATGACTGGACTTGGATATTCCGATGTCATTGCCTCTTCCTCAACTCAAAAGCCTAAGAATAACTTTGTCAAAGCCAAATGATCTACTCAACCACCTCTTCAACCTTCCTACAAGGGAAAGGAAAAGGTGGAGTCATAAAGACCTTTCAAAATGTTAAAGAAGGTTGAGAAGAAGACATCTACCTCAGTCAAGGGTAAAACACCTATGAGATAAGGTAGATATTGGGAGAGATCCGTGCAACCCCAATCAAGATCCTATGTACAAGTGATTGCTAGTAAACTTCAAACCAACCTAGCATTTTCCTCTAGAGGAGCTCAAGGAATGAACAAGCATTACTCTTATGCCAATGAGGCATAAAATAAATTTCAAGCAAATAAGACTTCTACTTATGGAGGAGTTCAAGGGAATGCCTCCACTTCTAGAAAGACTAAGGTGCTACCTAGTCAATAGTGAAATCCTAAAAGAGCCCATCAATCCTTCCACAATGAATAATCTAGAAGGAAAACAACATAATCCTATGTACCAAAAAGGCCCACATTCTATTACTACTATTGTGGCTTTGAAGGGCACATCAAGGTGGATTGTAGAAAAAAAGAAAAATGACATTAAATCCTATTGAATGCAAACAAGAAAAATACTAAATGGGAAGAATGTCAAGAAGATAAACTATTTTCAAAATATTGAAAATAGAAACCTTTAAAGAAAGAAAGACCTAACCCAACAAAGTACCAAACAGCAAGTCTCTCAACCTCCTAAGGTTAAGAGAGTTTGGATAAGGAAAGATTTGGATAAGGAAAGATGATGCAAGGTGTTTAGTCATCCACACCACACTAAGAGCTGGAAGCTTATCAAGGTGGTACCTTAATAGTGGATGTTCTAGACACATGTCTAATGAGAAAGAGCTCTTTACCAAACTTGAGGAAGCTTAAGGTGGATATATCATTTTTTGTGATGGAAACACCTCCAAAATCCTTGGGGTGGGAACAATTGCAGCTCTCGGCATTCCACAATTCACCGAGGCTCTCTATATGCAAGGCCTTAAGCACAATTTGATTAGCATTAGTCAAATATGCAACAAAGGCTATAAAGTACAATTCAGCAAAGATGGATGTGTAATCAAGGATCACAAATAATACAACATCCTAACTGAAGGAGTAAGGACAAGTGATAATTGCTGTCATTGATCCACATTCCTAACAAAGGGACACTTGTCTTTTGACCCAAAAAGATGAGACCAACCTTTGGCATCAAAGATTGGGGCATCTCGACTTTAGGGATCTTGCAAAACTTAGCAAGTAAGGGATAGTCAAGGACCTTCCCAAGCTAAACAAGATTGACAACACAATATGAAAAGGTGACAAATGGGGAAGTAAACTAGAGTCTCCCATAAGAAAGTTACATCTATTGGGACTACTAGACCCCTAGAAATTCTTTACATGGACTTAGCCGGTCTAACTAGAATAGAGAGTCTAGGAGGAAATAAGTATTTTATGGTTGTGGTTGATGATTTCTCTAGGTACACTTGGGTAGCATTCCTAAGGGAGAAATACAAAGCCTTCAATGAATTCCTAAATATTTACAAAATGATTCAAGTTGAGAAAGATCTAACCATAAAGTGAATCCGAAGTGACTATGGAAGAGAATTTGAGAATCACAAATTCTCAAATTAGTATGAAGAGTTGGAGTGAAACATGAGTTTTCAGCCCCTAAAACTCTCCAACAAAATGGGGTAACTGAAAGAAAGAACAGGACTCTTCTAAATATCATTACAACAATGCTTTTAAGTAAAAACATAGCCAAGAAGTTTTGGGCTAAGATAATTAGCACTGTGTGCTATGTCTCTAACCAAATCTATCTTAGACCGGGTGCATTGAAAACCCCTTATGAACTGTAGAGTGGCAAAAAGCCAATTGTCAAAGACTTTAAAGTATTTGACAGCACTTGTTATATTCTTCGAGACAGATAACATCTAGGTAAGTTTAATGAGAAGAGTGATGAGGTCATGCTCTTAGGATACTCCACAACTAGTAAAGCTTACCGTGTCTACAACATTAGGATTCACTCAGTGAAGGAGTCAATCAATGTAACGGTAGATGACTTTGAGGCGACATATGAGTAAGGAAACTTGCATGTAGTATTGTCTGATCACGAGAATGAGAGCTCATCTCATATGAAGATTGAGAAATTCCAAGGAGATCAAGAAAAGCATTCTTCTCAATCAAGTTCTAAGGAAGAAGTTGAAAAAATTCAACTTCAACCCAAAGACAAAAGGCTCACTAAAGGATTTTCACGAGAAGACATCATTGGTGATCCAAACATTGGAGTGAAGACAATGAGACAAATAGAAAACATCCTTAGTCACCTTTATTTCACTTCTAAAATAGAGCCAAAGCATGTTAAAGAAGCTATGAATAATCCGGATTGGATCCTAGCTATGCAAGAGGAACTAAATCAATTCTAAAGGAATGATGTATGGTTTCTCACCGAAAGGCCTACTGATAAGAATGGCATCAGTACCAAATATATCTTCAAGAACAAACATGATGAACATGGTACAGTGACAAGGAACAAGGTCAGGCTAGTTGCAAAGATTTTGAGGAGACATTTACCCCCGTTGCGAGGTTGGAGTCCATTAGGATCCTCTTGTTCATAGCATGCTATTTGAAATTCAAGCTATATCAAATGGACATCAAGAGTGCATTCCTAAATGGAATTCTCCAAGAGGAAATATACATTAAGCAACTTGAGGGATTTGTGGACCCCCATTTACCTAATTATGTATACCAACTCAAGAAGGTTTTGTAAGTTTCAAACAGGGTCCAAGAGTGTGGTATAAAAGATTCATAAAGTTTCTTCTTGATCACCATTTTGATTGAGAAAGTGTTGACAAAATAGTCTTCGTCAAGAAGCAAAATGGCCATACACTCATTGCTCAAATATATGTAGATGACATCATTTTTGGGTCTACCAATAAGGAGAGGAAATCCAAATTTGAGATGAGTATGAAAGGAGAATTGAGGTTCTTCCTAGGTCTTTAAATGAAGTAAATAAATAATGACATCTTCTTAAGCCAAACCAAGTTTCAAAAGATCTAGTCTCCAAGTTTGGATTACAAGAATCCAAACCAGCTAGTAGCCATATCAACACAAGTGACAAGATCACTAAAAACCTTAGGGGAGCTGAGGTCAATTCCACCTACTACAGGAGCATCATTAGGAGTTTGTTCTACTTGACTACAAGTATACCAGATATTGCATTCAGTGTAAGTGTGTGTGCTAGATACCAAGCTTCTCCTAAAGAATCTCATCTTAAGGCAACTAAGAGGATTATCCGGTATGTCCATGGGACTAAAGAGTTTGGGTTCTGTTACCTATTTGACACCACATTTGAGATTGCATGGTACTCATAAGTGGATTGGATAGGTGATGTAGAGGATCGCAAGAGCACGAGTGGTGGTTGTTTTTTATATTAATGACAATTTTATTTTTTGGCATAACAAGAAATAAAACTTCATCTCTTTGTCAATTGTTAAAGTTGAGTATATTATAGCTAGCAATGAATGCACTCAAATTCTCTGGAAAAAGCAAATGTTTAGAGACTCTGAGTTGTCATAAGGAACCATGAGTTTGTTTATTAACAATAAGAGTGTAATTGACATCTCCAAGAACCTAGTTTAGCACTTGAGGACCAAACACATAGATATTAGGCATCACTTCATCAAGGAATTGGTGGAGGAGAAAGTGGTGTCCTTAGATCATGTGAACATAAAAGACCAGTTGGCAGACATTCTGACAATACCCCTTGATTCAAAGTGGTTTAAATATCTGAGGAGTGCTATAGGGTTGTGTGTCATGGGATGAGTCCCAAAGACTCATACCGGAGTACTTAGGGTCCATTGGATGTGGCCAAGCACATAAACCAGGAGTGTTCCCCACTCCTTGCTCACATATGCTATCATTGAGGAGTATCAGCATGTGTGATTGATCATAAACCTCATGATCGATCACGAGGGTAGTTTTGTCAAAAAAATTGCATGTGATTTCAAACCCTCGTTAAAACCTAAACCACATTTTTCCAGGTTCATTCACCTATAAAATGAAGCGATTGAGCTCCCCTCTTAGTCGTTTGGGCTTCCTACGTCTCTCCCTTTCTCCCAGATGCTTGGATTTCTCCTCCATCACTATAAATTGGGATCCTTGGCTACATTTCTCTCATTCAAGTCAAAATAGTCCAAAAGAAGCTTGCCACACAGGCTTCCAAGTCTTTAAAGGGTGGTGTGTCCCAGACAACTCCTGCTGCTGCTGCAGACAGAGGCGAAAGACACATGGAGAAAAGTTCTCAAGGGAGAAAGAGAACCAAAGGGCATCAGGAAAGTGGTCTCTCTCCCTTCCGAGATAGGAAGGTTATCAAATCTTTCAAGAAGATCTTCTTAAAGCACCAATTTATCATTGAGCACAACATGGACATTGAGGTGCTTTGTACCATGGAGATGTACTGGTAGATAAGGGCTCATGGGAGGCTTCCCTACTTCGACCTCTAGGGACCCATCCAAGATGAAGAGGTATGGATTTTTTACTTCAACGTGTTTGGGAAGAACAATTGGGACAACTCTTTCTACTCCACCATGTACGAATGTCCAATTTCTTTGAATCCTGACTACGTGGCTAAGCTTTTCTAGATTCCATGAGAAGCATATGGAATAGAGTTTCCTAAGAGGCTTACCTAGGGAGAAAAAGGAGATTTAACAGACAGCCTGTGCACCTAGTTTGTAAGTTAGGGCACAAAGCTCTCCTACAAGCTCTGTAAGCCCAAAGTGAAGTTCCTTGGGTGAGTGTTCTCCTACAACCTCATTCCAATGACCCACCGAAACAATCTCACTCTTTAGACGACCTACCTCATTGACAAAATACTTGAAGGACCCAAGGTAGATCTCCTCACATTCATCTGTTATATGATTCTCAAGACTGCTAGAGCCAAGCATTCCACAGGGAACATCCCTTTCCCTATCCTCATCACCAAGATTCTCGTGGCACACAAAGTGTCCTTTCGTGTTCTGACCCCATTAAAGAACCATAATCCTCCCTTCACCATTGGGAGTCTAAGCTTGTTGAATCTCTTCTAGGATGTCACCAACCCTAAGAAGAAAGGGGTCAAGTTAAACCAGACCAAGGCTGTGTTGGCCTCTACTAAGGCAACACTGATGTCCTTGATGTACACAATACTCAGGAAGCTCTCTAGGGTTGTTTGCAACTAAAAAAGGAACACCACCAACTTAAAGTTGGTGGCAACCAGGGTTTCTACTCTTGAGAATCTGTTAGTTCTTGAATCGGCCAGTGACAGCATGATCGATTATCCTAATGAGGATTTCATTGATGCGACTGATGAGGACAGCACAACACAAGGAGAGGATGATAAGGGTGGAGGTGATGAGTCTGTTGGTGATCACGGGGTGGGTGATTAAGATGATGAGGAGGAAGATGTTGAGAGAGTTGAGCCTGAGGGCTCAGAGTATGCGGTGGGAGATGATTAACATACCCTTATTTTATTTTGTGGTGCTTGTTTTAGGCCACAATGGTCACATTTTTTTGTCTACTTAGATGATTTTTTTGTTATCTATATGGATTGGCTATGGGCCATTTGACTTTAAACTTGCTAATCTCTTATGTACTTACTTGACTATCATGAATGGAATGACTTTTTGTTCTTGTCTAGCTTTATTGTTCTTTTGATATACTTCATGTAGTATGATTTTTGCTAGACTTTTCTAATTTCATGGAAAAAAAGGGGGAGAAAAATTGGCATTGGTCATATGAGGGAGAGGGAGTAGCACTATAGAGTGTGGGGGATTATTTCTTTCCATGGGGGAGAACATGTAAGGTTCTATACTTATGGTGGAGAAAGTTTAGAGAGTGTTACTTTTATAAAAGTATACATTCAAGAGCTTGTATGCATTATGCGGGAAGCATACAAATTTGGGGGAAATACTAACATTGCCAATTTTTAAGCGAAAACTGCCAATCTTGAATCTAAGATGAACACATTTATTTTCATTGACTTACATGTTTGCTCATATGTACACTTTTACATGTTTTAAGAATATATGCTTCACATATGACTTGAGAAAGGCATGTGTGTTGATTGTGTGTAGGTGTTCATGAGCAGGTCAAGATACCTAAGTTTTAAATGTAATTTTTTTATATATCTTGTATTGGAGGTGATTAGCATGTATTTTGAGGGATTGAGCAATATGCCCCTGTGTTGTATATAGGGATAAGGCAGTTGGCCTAATGATGTATTTTGGGGGAATGGGCAAGTATGCCTAGTGGCAATGGCTAAGGATATATTTTTTGTCATGGAATTGACAAAGGAGGAGATTGTTGATGCAAGGGCATCATTTGTCAAATCGATGGGCAAAGGTGTGTAAGAAGCTTCAATAGTCAAGCCTTAAAGACTAAGACTCAAGTTGGACTCCAACTCTCGAAAAGGTAAAGGCAGGCATGTATCTTCATAAGGTTCATGTAGTATGACCCAAGGCATGTCCCTACACATGGTTGAACACCTAAAATGATCCCAAGTGGATATGGACCCCCCAAGATTGACACAACAGTAAATATATAGAATTCACAGTTTGTGATTAATCACAAACCCCATGATGGATCACAAAAGTGAAGTATGGAGAATTCAGTATTTGTGATCGATCATAAAGCTCATGATTAATCACAAACATAATTTTGGGCCTCCCGAGGACTAGGCCTCTTCTCCATGATTGATCATAACATGGGTCCTAAAAGTTTCATGATTGATCACAAAGTCCATGATCAATCATGGCTTGGTTGTAACTTAGAGGTGGGCTCACACCACTTGACACCCCCCAAGCATGTTTTGGAGGTCATAAAAAAAGACCGCATGATCGATCACAAACCTCGTGATCGATCACGGTAGAAGATTTTAGGAGTCTGCCAAAACTTCATTTTAAATTAATGGCCAGTTTCTCTTGCCCGTTTAAAAAGATTTCAATCCAATGATTAGGAGCCTTTTCTGTCTTCTATAAAGGGAAATGTTTCCTATTAAGGCAAGACACACAAGAAATCTTTCAGCATTCAAGAGAGTGTTATTTGTTTTACTAAAAACAACTTCCAAGGGTAAGAAACCCTATTCATCCATTGCTTGAGCTCCAAGCTTGAAATTCCTCAAGAAAATCTCTCTTGGTTCCCTTTCAACTCAACTTAACTAGCATCTACTTGAGACGTGTGGTTCGGGTTATCCCTTGAGAAAACCCCTTTGTGGTTGGCCTAGCTCAATAAGCTTGGGTGCCATAGCTTGAAGAAGAAGTGGGTGTATGAGGCAAACTAGCTCAACAAGGAGCATTGTTACATATGGTAAGAACAACAACATCAACTAATTTAGTAGTAATACTTTCTCTTCATTTTGCATTCATTTACATATTTGTTCATCTATTGTTTTTCTTCCACTGGAGACACTAGAATCTTTACTACCTTCACCGGAGACACTAGAACTAGTGTGCACTCACTAGAAACACCGAGTGTTGTTGTGTAGCTAGCTTGTGAGTAAGTAGTTAGGTTTTATATATTGACCTAGGTTGTATGTAACAATCTAAATGAAATATACCTAAGCTTATAGTGAGATTTAGAAGAGTGGACATAGGCCTTAGTGCAAAACCACTATAAATCTTGTGTTGTGGATTGAGTGTGTGATTGTTTGTCTTTCTTATTTATGCTTATATCTTTTATTGCTTGCTTTGTGTTTATTTAAATGCTTGAGTAAGCACGTTGTTGCACACACTCACTTAAGAAGATTAAAATCAATCCCAACATTGGTGATGGTGTATGGAACCAAGGGTACCCTTACACCGGTTAAATGGTTACATGGTAGGCTCAGGTCTCTGGTAGAATAGACCCTACATAGCATAGAAGGAGAGTTAAGGAGCTAGATACTGGTGGGGGGCAGCCTTAAGCTCTCTGATGGTCAAGTCAGATGGTTGGGGGATGTAGAAAAGAAGTTATTCAAATTAGGGTTTCTGTTATCTCATACCTGGTGAGCGAGTCGTAAACCATACTTATAAGCTTGAGTAATGGCTTATCAAATGAGATATTTCCTATTTCTTTCCCCCATGTTCTTCGCCTCATCTCCCTCTACTCTCTATTTTTTCTCAGTATGTTAAGCCAATCTCTATCTTTTTTGCTTGTCAGGGATTTTTGGAGGTAGGGTTCTCGTCGAGGTTATGACTCCTTTGTTTGGAGTTGAGTGGTTTAGGCGGCACCTCGGGAGTGTCTTTTGGGTACTCTGAGTGTTAGGTATTGGAGGGTGGAGTGCGTGGCTTGATGTTTCAAGGTTATACATGAGTATTAGGAGGTTTTCGGGTAGCCAGGCCTCTTGCCGATGGCCTCGATATCTTTTGGGTCGGGGGACCCCAAAGATTTCCTGAGTTGGTCTCCTCGGGGATCCTTGGGTCAACTTCTTTGGGGTCAGGACTTTGCTGGTTCATCGAGGTCAGTTTATAGGGGCCTTGGTATCTTTTCCCATTAGTTGTCCCCTTATTCCCAAGTCCCTGGTTACGTGGCTCAGGAATGCGAACTATTTACGATCGTTACTCCTCATTTTGGTGCATGTGGTTCACCGTCTTGATTATCGAGGTGATATTGATGAGGGATAGGCACTAATGATGGCTTCGCATTTAATGGGTTCTGTAACTGAGGGGGCATGCTAACACCAGTTACGAGTCATGTCAAGTGTCGTGGCTCTAAGTATCCTTAGACCATCAGACGGTCGTATTTAAATCCCTTTAAGATTTCAAGATTCACATGTCGCTTCGCTTGTTAGGTTAATTTTGCTACCTCGTGGATGCGAGACACGTGTAGGGTTGAGGATGTGGGCTGCCTATAAATATCTCTCCTAGAAGAGGGATTCATTTTTCTTTGTCACTCTCAACCTTCCTCTGTGCTTGTGTCTACTTTTTTGGGTGACTCTCGGCAAATTCTCTAGTTCCTGGTGTTTGGTCATTGTTGTTTCTGACACCCATTGCTCTTCTAGGCATTCGGTCTTCACCATCTCCGGTGTCCCTTCTACTTTTAGGCACCTATTTTTTACCATTTCTAGTGTTTTTCCTCTATTTATTCCTCTTTTAGGTATCTCATTTCCATTTTCATAGCTTTCTTTTCTATTTGGTCAGTTCATCTTCTGTCTTTTCTAACATCCATATTTTCTACTTAACCTTTCTTTCCTTCTATGAACCCATGGTGTCTAGGGATAACATTGACCAAATGGTCGATGGTGCTGAGGACCTGTTGGAGGTCCATCAAAACCTTATGGGGTAGGCCACCTAGCTAGCCCTATCTCATGCCCAAGAGACAGTGGGGGAGATTGTCCTCGAGCAGGATTTCACTGCCACCGGTTACTCCTCTGAGTTGGGGAAGCGAGTCCTGACTCACTTTCGTCAGACTTTCTCTATTCTTGAGGGGGTCATTCTTTCTGCCCCCAAGGATACTTGGACCTTCGTGGCCCCAATCGGCAGCGTGGCACTATACGAGCAGGCCCTATGGCAGGTCTTTGATTTTTGGTTCCCTCATTTTTAGGGAGCTGCTATTCTGCCTCGGGTTGGTGTCGAGGAAACTGATGTCCAATGCTTGACGGATAGCCATAGGATGTATGATCCTATGGGAGTTAACATTTAAGAGGATGGCCTACCTCACCCTTAACGAGTTCTTCCACTACTACTACTTAAAAGACTAGGAGCTGGGGTGGTGTTATTTTGCTAGCTGGGACCTGACCACAACCCTGGTGATCGAGCTCCTAAGCTCTAACAACAGGTGGAGAGGCTGATACTTCTTTATTTCCTGGTGAAGGTTGGGAGTACCCCCTGGGGGAGGTCCCCCTTGTGTAGTTCAATCGGGTCATCAACCTTATAGGTGAGTCATGATTCGCTAATTTTTTAGTCTTCCTATTTATTCTATCTTTTTATGCTATTGATGTATGTCAATCCCATGAGGACCTCGAGTCAAACCTAAGCCCTTTTGCATTCCACCGAGAGATGATGCACTATATAGCCAAGGTAATCTTTTTTCCCTTTTATTATTTATGTGTTTATACTGACTCGTTTCTTTTTGCATATATTTTCTTTGTTTCAAACTATGGCCTTGATGGCAGCCTCTATCTAGAGGTTCAAGGTAAGCGAGCAAGTCTGATCTGACCTCCAAAGTTGTCTCGTTAAGACTAAAAGTAAGTTGGATGCTACCTGAGATAGCACCAACGTTGAGATCCATACCCTCTAGGAAAGGGTCTTTCGGGCCGATGGCTCCCATGCTAGCCTAGCCGCCTAGGCCATGGAACATGAAGCCTGCATCGAGGAACACACAATGCGATTGCGGTCGGCCGAGGTAGAGATTACTCAAGCCAGGGACAAACTTGGGGTACAGAGGAACCATTGCCTCATAGTTGAGGACTCATTTGTCATAACTCTCGAGGAGGCAATGAGTTAGAAGGTGGTGGAGGCCGTGGAGCTCACTCAGATTTGGGCTAAGGAGGAGAGGGAAAGGGCCATTAAGATGGCAACGGCTGTGTATCTCACTTCTGATGCTTTCCAGGTTGTCAACACTGGATGCTTCATGAAGAGGTTCAAGAACTTTCAGGAGATGGCGGCCAAGGCGTATCTGGACCAAGACTTCTTTTCCTTTGTTCCTGATGATGAGGAAGAATTGGGGAGGAGGGGAACAAAGGGAAGGAGGGAGAGGGAGAGGGAGGAGGAGAGAGAGGAGAAGGGGTGGCCAATGGGGTGGCCGAGGGTGCCAGGGTGCCAGGGCTACTACCCCGGGGGATGCCATCTTGGGGGATGTCAACCCCCTGGAGTGATTGTACTCTCTTTTTTCTTTTTCTTTTTTTTGTAATCTTCTTTTTGTAACTTTTTAATATATAAATAAAGTCTCTTTTTTGCCCCCATCTTTATGCACTCTATACTTGTTGCTACTTTTCTCCTTAAATTTTTTCTAAGTATGGATGTGTGTCATGGTGATTATATTTATTCTCAAGTTTCCCAAGCATATCACGATAGGCCACGGTAGGGGCTCCTAAGAGTATGGGGATAGTTAATGAATTTTTCTAAGTTTACATGTGTCTCAGGGGAAACAACCTTTAATCTAGTGGGGGTAGACAATGGAAATTTTTTATAAGTGTAGGTACGTCCTGGGGGTAATGCTCATTCAGCGAACGAGTGCATTGCCCTTAAATAATTTTTTAAGTCCCCTGGTCTTTTATGGTTTGGGTGAGTAAGGGTTCTTAGTGATGTTATTTTGGGCTTAAGCCCTTACCCCTTACAGGGGCCCTTCTTTATTAGTGTCGCCAGGCACTCTTATGCCCCTATTTCAATTTTATATACAAGTGGGAATAGATGTACTTAATTGGTGTCAAAGGGTCAATTTCAGTTGTGATGCTCAGGTCTTGATGCACCTCGGGCCCTTGGCTATACTTGTTGAAGTCTTTGCTTTTGTTGATCTATGAGATTTCTTTTTACCTTGTGATTTTTTCCTTAAAGGATAGGTCGATCTTGTGACCCAAAGTTAATCTTGTGACTTGGTGTTAATCTTATGAGCTAAGGATTAATCTTATGGCCTAGGGCACGAGGGCCTAAAACTCTCCTCCAAGGGACAGGTTAGTCTTATGACCTGGGGTCAATCTTGGGACGTAAGGGTTAATTTTATAACTTGAGGGCTAATCTTATAATCCGAGCGCGAGGTCTTGAAATTTTTCTTAGCTTTGCAGAGTAAGAACATTTCGTTAACTAGGGTCAAATCATTACATCTGCTTTACTGATAATATTTCTCAAGTGTTCAACATTTCATGGTCGTAGCAGGGGCTCCTCTTGCATTGTCTCGAGGTGATTCATCTTGGGCCTATGACAGCCTATTACTTAGCCTTAGATTTCCCTCTATCGGGTCTTATGTCACCAAGCTCATCTTTCTGAGGACAGTCCCCTACTGTGAACCTCCTCATCTTGACTTGTGAGTTATAGTACTTGGTCATTTTCTGTTTGTAGGCAGCTATCTGAAATATGGCCTCATCCCTTTTCTCTTCCAACATGTCGAGATTATTCCTGAGGCCCTCCTTGTTCCTTCTTGAGTTAAAATTTGGTGTCCTGTATGTGGCCATCCTGATCTCGACAGGTATTACTGCCTCAATCCCAAATGCCAAGAGGAATGGTGTTTCCCTAGTGGGGGTCCTTACCATAGTATGGTATGCCCAAAGACTGCTTGGAAGCTCCTTAAGCCAAAGGCCTTTGGAGCTTTCCAGTATCTTCTTGATGATGCTCAGAAGCATCCTGTTGATGATCTTCACTTAGTCATTGGTTTGTGGATGAGCCGAGGAAGAGAAAATGATTTTTGATCTCGAGTTCTACACAAAATTCTCAAAACTGAGCATTGTCGAACTACTTGTCGTTGTCGGTGATGAGTGCTCAGGGAATCCCAAACCAGTACATGATTGATTTCTAGGTGAAGTCCCAAATGTTTTTCTTTGTGATTTTAGTCAGGGGCTCAACTTCCACCCACTTTGTGAAGTAGTTGATGGCTACCACTAAAAACCCCATTTGCCCCTACCCTTAGGGGAGGGACCCAACAATGTCGATTTCCCACTAGGCGAACGGCTCGGGTCCAACTATTGGGACCAACTCCTCTATGGGATTTTTAGGGACATTAGTGAACCTTTAACATTTGTCACATTTTTTGGCAAACAGGCCTGCATCCTTTTGCACGGAGGGCCAATAATATCTTACCCTGATTGCTTTATGGGCCATCGCCTGGCCTCCCTGTGGTTCCCACATATTCTCTTGTGTATCCCTTGAAGCACATAGTTGACCTCCTCCTCGGATAAGCATCTAAGTATAAGGAGGGTGAAGCTCCTCTTATAGAGGGTATCGTCGAGGAAGAGATACCAGCTCACCCTTATTTTCACCTTTCTCGCCTCATCCCTTTTCTCAAGAAATTCATTGCTCTTTAAGTATTTTGTGAGCTGGCTGGCCCACTCGGGCTCGGGGTTGGCCATGTTAACCTTCTTACCCTTTTTAGCCTCAGTGCTTGGCTTGGGTAGACACTCTATGAAAATCCTAGGGTTGAGATTTTTTGTGACCGATGATGTGAGTCTAGCCAACCTATCGACTTTTTCATTATGGCTGTGTGAGACCCGTTGTATGGTGAAATGCTTGAATTGGGACTTCTCTTTCGCTACCAATGTGTGGTACTGCTTCATCCACTCATCCTTTGCCTTGTATTCCCCTTGCACTTGTCCTATCATAAGCTCCAAGGGCGTGGGTAAGGCATAATCCAGCAAGCATTGCTTCATACTCGACCTCATTATTGGTTGCCTTGAACCTAAATCTAATGATGTACTCAAGCTCGTTTCCTTCTGGTGCGACCAAGATAACTCTTCGCCTAGTTATGCTACTTGTAGAGGATCCATGAACGTATATAACCCATTCTGCTTAACTTACTTCCTCTCCCTCGGGCTATTCCTCCTATACCTCGGACTAACTCCTTAAGCATTAGTATATTTGGTGATGAAGTTTACCACTACTTAACCCTTAATGGCTCATCGAGGATGGTATTCAATGTTAAACTCGCTAAGCTCCACTAACCACTTGACTAGTCTTCTGGAGGTCTTGGGTTTGTGCAATATGGTCCTAAGTGGCTTATCAGTGAGTACCCGGATGGTGTGGGCCTGAAAGTAGGGTCTTAGTCACCTGGCGGTGACAACTAGTGCGAATGTTATTTTCTCGGCTCTCGAGTATCTTTCCTCTGCTCTCCTAAAAGCTCTACTAGTGTAGTATACCGGTGTTTACATGCTGCCTTCCTCCTAGATTAACACTAAACTGATTGTTGTTCTTGATACTAATAGGTACACATATAGCATCTCGCTCTGCTTTGGTTGATTGATTAATGACAAACTGTTGAGGTGGTCCTTAAGCTCTTAGAAGGCCTTGTCACATTCTTTATCCCAGTAGAATGTCTTTTTCAGTAGACAAAAAAATGAAAAGCACTTGTCTGTGGCCCGAGATATGAATCTACTCAAAGCTGTAACCTGCCCGGCTAGTTGCACTTCTTTAGTGCTCCTTGGTGGTTGCATATCGATTATGGCCTTAACCTTTTTGGGATTTGCCTTTATCCCTTGCTAGGAGACATAAACCCGAGGAACTTCCCAACAAATACTCTGAAAGCATATTTGTTAGAGTTAAGT
Organism: Platanus orientalis; assembly: GCA_025762735.1. Taxonomy (NCBI): domain Eukaryota; kingdom Viridiplantae; phylum Streptophyta; class Magnoliopsida; order Proteales; family Platanaceae; genus Platanus; species Platanus orientalis. Next base: position 17,373 of record JAOXJP010179057.1, read on the forward strand.
TTCATTATGTACTTCCTCAGGGTCTAGAATGTCTTGCTCAAATATGACAAATGTTGCTAAGCTATGAGGGTTTTCACTAGCATGTCGTCCACATACACTTCAACATTCCTCTTGATCTGGTTTTTGAAAATCTCGTTGACGAGTCTATGGTAGGTCGCTCCTGTGTTCTTTAGTCTAAAGGGCATAACCTTGTAGCAATAAAGCCCATAGTCGGTGATGAAAGCTATTTTCTCCTGGTCGGATTCATGCATCCTTATCCAGTTATACCCCAAGAACGCTTCCATGAAGATGAGGGTATGGTGGCTGGCCATCTAGTCCACCAGCGTGTTGATCCTCAGGAATGGGAAGCTATCTTTGGGGCATGCTTTGTTGAGGTCGGTGAAGTCGACACACATATGCTACTTCCCGTTAGGCTTTCGTACCATGACTACATTTGCTAACCATTCGGGGTAGTGTACCTCCCTTATGATGTGGACCTTGAGTAATTTCTCTACTTCCTTTACAACGACCTAGTTTCTTTCTGGAGCGAAGCTTCTCTTCTTCTGGTTGACAGGCCTTGAGGCTAAGTTTACATTAAGTCGGTGTACTTTCAATCGGGTGTCCATCCTTAGCATGTCCTCGTGCATCCAAGTGAACACATCTTGATTCTTGATAAAGAAATTTTATAATTACTTCTTGAAGTCTTTTGGCAGGTCTGACCCCACTCGGGTTACTCGATCGGGTACTATCGAGTCAAGGATAATATAATCAAGTTCCCCTCCTAGCTCTGTTACTGTCTGAGTCCTTTCATCTCGAACTTCTAGACTATTGATTGGCATGGCCTCCTTTGGGGCCATCTCCCCTTTGAGTGAGGCCACGAAAAATTCTTGGGCCACCACTTAATCCCCCCTGACTTTCCTGACCCCTTCTTTAATCAGAAAACACATCAAAAGGTGGTAGGTTGAGGTCACAACTCTCAGCCAGTTCAATGCCTGTCTTCTAAGGATGGCATTGTAGGCAGAGGGGTAGTCAACCACCCTAGTGATCTACCGGTCACCCATCCCGGAGGTGATTGATAGGCCGATGGCCTCAAGGGGGAGTAACCTGTCGCCTGCGAACCCAACAAAGGGTGTTTGGACTAGCTTGAGTTTATCTTATCCAACACCCATCTGGTCGAAGGCTAGGAGATAGAGAATGTCTGCTAATTTTCCATTGTTGATGAGGACATAGTGCATGATGTAGTTTGAGATGACAAACATCACTACCAGCTCGTCAATATGCGGTTGACTCACTCCTTGGATGCCTTGTCTTGTGCTGCTTGATCAGCCTCTCTATCATCATAATTTGCCGGTCTCTTTTTGTATGTATTTGCCTCACATGTGACCTTCTTGTTGAGCTGGACTCTCCTCCCTAGACAATCCCACTGATGATCACTCTAATCTCTCCTATCAGCCTTTTTAGTCTTCTCTCTTCCCGAGTAGGAGGGTCCTGATGGGTATCTTCACACCAAACTGAGGGCTACCCTACAACGAATCTCTGTAGCCACCCTCATTGGATAAGTGCTTTTATTTGTTCCTTTAGGTTGAAGAATTCATTCATGTTGTGGCCATGATCCTAATGAAAGCAACAATACGTGTCATGATTTCTCTTTTTTGGTGGGGCCCCAATTCTCTCGGGCCATTTAATGCTCGAGTCATCCTTGAAGTGTAAAAACACTTGCTCTATGGGCACATTAAGGGAGGTGTAATTCTAAAACCTGGTCGGGATAGATTGAATTAGGGCTTGGCTCCACCATTATCATTGTATCACCTAGCCCGGGTGCCCCTTTCTTCCTGAGTAGCTTGCTGCTCCCTTTTTCTTTTATTCGATTGTGAGTCAGCCCCAGCCTCTAGCTCTTGCTGGGTGCTAAGAGTATCCTCAGCATTCATATGTTGTTGTGCCTTCACCATGAGGTCTACCATGAGTGATGGGGAGTTTTCTAAGATAGAGAATAGGAACTTGGAGGTCAACAAACCTGCCATGAGAGTAGATACAATCACCTGTTTGTCAGCATCGTCCACTTGCAGCATCTCCTTGGTTAACCAAGACACATAATCTCAGAGGGACTCACCCTTGCTCTACTTGATATTGAGTAGGTAAGTGACAGGCTTCCGGTGTCTCTGTCTACCTATGAAGTAGTTAACGAACTGTTGACTGAGTTATGTAAAATTCGAGATGCTTTCATGAATCCTCTCCCCAGGCTAGATCGCTTCCTAGAACTGAGACACTATGGCACTTCCTGCTTCATCCTCTTGTCCCTAACCATCATCATGGCTCCCAATGGGAGTGTGGGATCCCCCCCATTATGCTTCCTTATTGTTGGGCTTACCCCTTTGGCTTCTCAGCTCTTGTATGATTTCCTGATTTTGGTCCATCAATAGTTGCACGCTTGCTGTCAAACCTTGGATCCTCTGCTCAAGGATAGCCACTCATGGTGCATCACTGTGTCCCCTATCTGAGACGGAGGTTTCCTATCCATTGACTCTAGTCCTAGGGTCATGTTGAGCCACCATCGACCTGGTCTCAACCATACAAACCTTCGGTTCTTAGGGAAGAAGACATCCCATAGATGGCACCAGCTAATGGTGTATGGAACCAAGGGTACCCTTACATTGGTCAGATAGTTGCACAACAGGCCCAGGTCTTTGGCAGAATGGACCCTACATAACATAGGAGAGTCAAGGAGCTAGACACCAGTGGGGGGAGGGCAGCCTCAAGCTATCTGATGGTCAAGTCAGACTGCCAAGGGATATAAAAAAGAAGTTATTGAAATTAGGGTTTCTATTGTCCCATACCTAGTGAGTGAGTCGTTACCCATACTTATAGGCTTGAGTAGTGGCTTATCAAATGAGTTCTCACCTGTCTCTTTACCCCACATTCTTCGTCATATCTACCCTTGCTCTCTCTGTCTTTTCTCAGTATGTCAAGCCAACTGTAGAGAATATTCTCCCCTGGTAACAACTTCCAGATTATGTTTATCTTTAAGCAAGGAAAGTGAGGTCTCTATCTGTTTTTCATGCTAGGGATTTCTAGAGGTAAGGTGCTTATCAAGGTTATGATTCCATTATTTGGAGTTGAGTGGTTCAGGCAGCACCCCAGGAGTGTTTTCGAGGTACTTAGAGTGTTGGGTATTGGAGGGTGGAGTGCATGGCTCGGTGTTTCAAGGTTGTGCGTAGGTATTGGGAGGTCACTGGGTAGCTAGGCCTCTCGCCAATGGGCTTGATATCTTTTGGGTTAGGGGACCACGATTATGGGACCCAGAAGATTCCCCCGGGTTGGTCTCCTTGGGAGATTTCTTTGGGGTCAAGACTCTGCTGGTTCATCCGGGTCCATTTATTGGGGCCCTGGTATCTTTCCCCATCAATTGCCAAGAAAGGGTAGAAAAAGTTTAATATCCTATTCATCCTCCCTCTATGAAAACTTTAGAGACATTTTAGATTGTTCTCATCCCTTTGTGATATGAGACAAGTACCTGCTTCTTGTTTCTAGGGTTCTATGACATAACAATTGTTACTTGCCCTTATTCCTTTGGCTAGGATTTTACCTCATTCATGGTCCTTGATTACATATCCATCCTTTCCAAATTGGAGTGCATAGCTTTTTTCACATATTTGGCTTATACTGATCAAGTTGTGTTTAACCCTTACACATAGAGAGCCTCGGTGAGTAGAGAAATACTAGGAGAAAGTATAGTTCCAACACCAAGAATTTTGGCAATGTTTTCATCACCAAATATGACACATCCATCTTGAGCTTCCTCAAGTTGGACAAATAGTTCCCTTTATCCGATCATATGCCATGAGCAACCACTATCAAGATACCATCTTGGTGAGCTTCCAGATCTTGAGGCAGGGTGGATGACTAAGCATTTTAGTTCATCCTTTCTCACCCATTTCTTCTTAACCTAAGTTGATTTTGGATTTTACTTTCTAGCATTTTGGTGTTAGGCTAAGTCCTTTATTTGAAGGTTCCTATTTTCAACATTTTGAAAATAATTTCTCTTGTTGACATTTTTTTCATTTTGGATTTTTCTTAAAGATTGAAATCTTTGGGATTTAATGCCATTGGCCCTCTTCCTACAATCCACCTTTATATGCCCTTTCAAACCATAATAGTAGGAGTGGAATTGTTGCCTTCTAGGGATATAGGATTATGTTTGTTTCCTTCTAATGAGTTGACTATAAAATGATTGTTGGGTTCTTCTAGGTTTCCCCTTGGCCATCCTACATGTGGAGGCATTTTTTTGAAATCCTCTAGAGGATGATGATTGGTTGGTTTGAGGTCTACCCCTAACCACTTGAGCATAGGATTGAGGTTGAGATTGCTTTGGTCCTTCCTAAGCTCTAGCTTGACTCATGGGAGCCTTTTCCTTAAGTAAGATATTTTTCCTTTTCCTCAACCTTCTTTAAGGTATTTTTCCTTTTTTCAACTTTCTTTAACCTTTGATAAGGTCTTTATGAATCCACTTTCTCCTTTCCCTTGTAGGAGGTTTGTGGAGGTGGTTAAGTCTTTCCCGTAGATTTAACAAATGCATTTTTAGGCCTTTGAGCGAAGGTAGAGGTATTGACTTTGGAATTGAATCCAAGTCCCATCACGTCTCCATGGTACTTTCCCATGGTGAGCATCTTTTCAAGATGTTCATATCCTTGAGAAACCATGGATAAGGATATCCTCTTTTCCTCCTCAAGGTCCTTGATTTTTTTTGAGATGATCAAGAAACTTCCTTGTGAGTTGTGCATAAGTCATGTTTAGAGACTTGTTCCTTTCATTCAAGGTCTTAACCTGGTTTTCTAACTCTTGGATGAGTGAATCATCATTATTGGCCTCATCATTTTTCTATTCTATGATTTTAAACTTCTTCTCTAGCACAAGAACCTTATTGGAAAATTTTTGATTGTTCTCAAGAAGTATTTTCTTCTCAATCTTCCTATTATCCTTGTCTAAGCCTAAAAATACTTTAGTTTCACTAAGCCTCTTCTCTAGTTCTACAATTTTTAGGCTCATTTCCTCCTTTGCACATAGGAGCAAGTAGTTTTATTTGAAAAGTTCTTTTTCTTTTTTACTTTTCGTAGAAGATTCTTGTTGTAGGATAGATATGGTGTCTTCCAAGGATTTTGACTTCTCTGTTAATTCCTTGATTTTCCTCTTAAATTGTTTGTTCTTATTTCCTAACTCAACACTTTGAACAAAGAGGTTATTGAAGGTTTCTTGTGCATCATAGGTTTCCTCCTCTTTTTCCTCATCTCCTTCATCCTCAATACTACAGTCACTAATGTTTAAAAGTGAACTGCTAAGAGTGTTGAAAGCCATACAGGCTTTAATCTTTTGTGAGGGACCTTCTTCACTACTTTGTGACTCATTTTCTGAAACCTTAAAATCGTTATCCCAAATTGCAACCATGGCCTTGCCCTTTGGCTTGAACTTGTTTTTCTTATTGCCATAATTCTTGATAATATGACCTCTCCTTTTGCACTCATAGAAAATGAGAGGTTCATTGGAGAAGTCCTTCTTCTTCCTATAGTTAAGAAATGATTTTCTCACTTGTTTGTTCTTTGAGTAATCCCTTGAATTCTTTCGAAAGATCTTTTTGAACTTCTTAGTTACTAAGGCTAAGTCGTCATCTGAATCCTTTGTGGATCTAGAAGCTTCCTCTACCTTGAGGGCTATGCCCTTCTTCTTGGTAGTGACCATGATCGTAGCCTCAAATGTTTGAAGGGAGCCTATCAATTCTTCTAGTTTGATAGTCTCAAGATCCTTGCTCTCTTCAATTATAGTTAATTTAGGTCTAAACCTTTTAGGGAGTGACCTGAGTACTTTTTTGGACTACTTTTGATCTGAGATGCCCTCTCCTATACTTCTCATGACATTTATCAAGTTAGAAAACTTGGCATAAAATTAGGAGACTTCCTTGCCTTCCTCCATCCTAAGTGTTTTAAGTTGTGTAATAAACATTTGAAGCTTTAACATCTTAATGAAACTTGTACCCTCATGAGTGACTGAGAGAAGATTTCACGCTTCTTTAACTATCTTTAGATGAACTATCCTCCTAAACTCATCGAAGGCTAAACCACTATAGCATTTAGGTCTCTAAAGTTGTATTTATAAGCCTATGCCTTACCGGTATCCATTCACTTCTAGGTTTGTCGGGAAGTGTATAGCCATTTAATACTATGTCCAAAATCTTATAATCATAAGCATTTAGGAATATCTCGATTCAAGATTTTCAATACCCATTATCACTTCCATTGAAAAATGGAGGGGTACTAATAGACATGCTACTATTCTCTTTAGCCATCTAGGAATTTTTCTAGGATATTTGCTTAGGATCTAACTGGGGTTGTTAAGCCCTACGTGAGTAATCTAGCTCTAATACCAATTAAAATATCATTTAGGTTTATCTTAGAGGGGGGTGAATAGGATTCGTAAATTTGTTTACCCCTTTTGATTGTTAGGATTGATTTTAATTCAATTTTAGTCCCTTTGAATTAAAGAAAGTGTGTGTATGCCAATAATGTAGTTACTCAGGAATTTTATCAAAGAGATGTGCAAGAGTGGATATGGTTATCAACGTAAAGAGTTAAGCAATCACATAAATAATCCATAACACAAGATTTATAGTAGTTCGGGACGATGACCTACGCCCACTCTTCTAAAGCTCACCACCAAGTTTAGGTATATTTTATTTAGATTGACTACTACAATCTAAGTCGAAAACATACAAAACCTATCTATTTGCTCTTGGCAAGATAATTAATACACTTAGTGTCTTTGGCGAGTGTGGTCAACTTCCGGTATCTCCGGTGGAAGAAAAACAATATGAAAATGAATATGAATGTAAACGAATGCAAGAAGAAAATAAATATACCACTAGATGATTGATTTTGCTATTCTTACCAAGTGGGAGTGCTCATTGTTGATCTAGTATGCCTTAATACACTCACATAACTTTAAGCCTTAGCTCTAGACTTCCTTGAGCTTAGCCAACCAAAGAAGGGTTTCCTTTTGGGACAACAACCCACACACTCCTCTCTTTGGGATATTAGCTAAGTAGGGTAAAGAGTGTAGCAAGTGAGAGATTCTTGAGGGATTGTGGAGCTTGGGAGCTCTCTTTTTGGTAAATGAAATAACACTTTCTTGAATGCTTGAAGTCTTGCCCTAAAGAGAAAAATTTCCCTCTTATAGGGTTTGAAAAACACTCTCATTCCTTCAATTGGAATATTTTAAAACGAGAAAATATTGTGACAAATATTGTGAGCCCTTCATTAAAAAACGAATGAATTTGAGTTTTCTCTCAGGCATAACTGATCAAGGGGTTTGTAACCAGTCATGAAGCATTATATTGTAATTGATCATAAACCCAGGGTCACACCACTTGAAGCCTCGAGAAAATGTCTCATGATCTAGTCGTGATCAATCATGGACTTTGTGACTAGTCACACTAGGTCAAGACTCACCAAGCATGACCAATCATAGAGAAGGGGCCCAATCCTCAGGTGTTTTGATTTTGGCCCTCTTACCTGAGTGTGACCGGTCATGGGGTTTGTGACCGGTCATAGACAAGAAAACTAATTTTTCCTATCTATATTCTTCCTAAGAAGATCACTCCCCCTTAGTCCTTGGGGGGCCTTCCTACATGTTCAAATGCAGATTTTGGTCTTCTCTAAATGATCTTAATCATGCTACATGTATGTTTTTACCTTTTGGAATTTTGGAGCCCATCTTTCGGTCTTGATCTTCGTGTCTTGAGTCTTCTTAAAGTTTTAAACCTTGGAGCCCTTGCAACATGTTTTTCCTATTGATTGACAAATAATATCAACAAAATGATCTCTCATTGTGGTCGTCAATCCAGTTATTAGGTGGGTTTTCTTCTTCCATGCTTTGTTTTGAGTTTGGGTAACTCGGATGACTAAAACAGGTCCGGTACATGTCTCAACAAAGAGGTCTTTTCACAGACTTCAAAGGGAAGTAATGAGAAAAATCAAATTTTGTTAATGAGAAAAATCAAACTTCGTTGATACAACAATTGATAACACAATACAAATGCCTTACTCAACTCAAGGAGTCACTAATCTCTTCAGGAGAGTTGTACTACTTGATGTCAAACAAGTTGGTGATAAAACCAAGGGATGGACTAGGTCCAACGCTTGAACAGAATTATAGACTATTTACATTACTCCTACTCCTACTCTTAAGATAGATCAACTCCTAAGAAATAAAATTTAATGTTGATGTTGGATTCTGTCTTTTTTCGTTTCTCGCCTATTTATATCAAGCCAATCAGTTGTGGCAGTTGCAACTCCCTCTTCATGTTGTTGGGTAGTTACTTGCCTCTTCCCACTCATTTCGTTGCTATTGTCATTATCTTTGTTCTCTGTCACAGTAGCGAATGCCCATCATGGGATGTGCAGTGGCCCTACTTTGCTTGCTTTGTGTAAGTGATGACCTACGTTTATTACATGACACGTGTATTGACTCTTGTTTCGTATCTTTGTTGGGAGTATGCCACATGTCTCTATTTTGTGGATGGATTCCCAGATTAAACAAAAATCCACATGTTACCCATCTGTAGGCAGATTTCTAGGATGGTGTCAACACATTTCAATTCAATTTGAATTGGGAGCTTTCATGTCATCGGGATAAAATTGTGATTGAGGGAAATAGTCTATAGTTGAAAGTTGAAAGTTGAAAGTTGAAATCCTCCTATAGTCTAAAAGTCTCTTTTACGATGTGATTTTGTTCTATTTGCTAAAGATCTATAAAGGTTGTGGCACAAACAAATTTTCTACCATGGATTAAGCTCTGAAAATGCCAGAACCTCCTTACAGGTCTTAAATAGGGGTGGGCATGGACCAGGCCATGGTAGGCCCAAGCTCGGCCCTATAATTATAGACCGGGCTCAGGCCAGGGCTTAAGCCAATAAATTTTTATTAAACTTAAGCCCGAGCCTAGTCACAATTAATTGATCAGGCCTCGGGCCGGTCCATGAATTAAAAAAAATTAATGTTAAGATGTAGGTTTGAAGACCTATCCAAGGGTCAAAATTTCGATTTTGATGGATTTTTCATCATGAGGATTAATGGAAATTTCACTAGAATGTTTCAAAATATTATAAAATTTATGAA